>NJDD01001944.1:234394-246535 GCA_002245505.1 Calephelis nemesis | reverse complement strand
AATAAAGTACTTTATATTTCGAGGAAGGTAGCGTACCTTTTATCCCACTCAGGGAGAGCGGTAAAGTTAAAATGTTAACTTGAAGCTCGGTTCATGCAATTTTGGAAATTGGAATGAAGTTTGTCATTTTAAGTACCTACCCTTGAACATAATACCTACTGGCGAGTTATTAACATTTTATTAATGGTAAATAATAAATTATTCTATCGGATTTTATTTGTAAGTAAATGTTATTAACATTTCTAGTTCTGTGTTGCAAAGAGTTTTATAATTTGTGTGTTTTTTCCTCAGAACTTATACTTTCATTTTTTGTTTAAAAGCGGTTTTAGATTAAGGTTCCAATTCAGATTATTCCTATTTTACTCGTAATCGGCCCTCACCCGACAACTATACAATAAATCAAGTGGATTTTTTATGGAATAAGACAACAAGCAACACAAGACTTCTGATGGTAAAAACAATCATCGCCTATAGACACTAGATTAGTATAGATGTTATAGGAGCGTCGCTGGATGGCCGGGGTCTTAATACCTAGGTAAAGGTAGATCCCTACCCGGTCAAGTTGCAGCCCAGCACTCAAGTACAATGACTGATGATTTATGTATGTCCTTTGGTCGCCTCTTACCCGGCACAAACGCAGCCAGATTCTACACAGAGAACCATGACCATCACGGGATTTAGTAGGTTTTGCGTTAAAATCAATAATGAAAGCGGTAGTATTTGTATATTATCAGAGCGACAGATTGCTGGTATTAACCAAATAAAAGGTTTGTAAATACTAGTGCAATGTACAAAATATTTGTCGTACTCCGAACACTAACATTATAAATGCTTATTACGCAAATCGACATTTTACGACTTAGGAAAGCATAAGATTGTGTAACAAAAATAATGTTCTTGCAGGAGTGCCATTATGTGCCGGGCACCCTTATGTAGTGAATGTCAACACCGAACCATTGGAATAGAGGCCATTTATGACTCTGGTTACAGATCTACAATTGCAGAGTAGGGTGCCCCGACAGCAGTGTTCTATTCTACTATTCTTGCAGATGTACATTCTACACTCATTCTCCGTTTCATACAAACACGCCGGTTTCGGTGAGTCTTGACACCGCGTTTAGGTGAAACGTTGCATTGTATNCGAAGCATGTCCTTTCTCGTTTTTACACCAACCCTTTTCAATCCAATTTCTGATCTCTCACTGTAGTGAATGCGGTTTGCAAGTGTATCACCACAGATTTTTCAGAGCACGCTGATTCGTCCGCGTTTATCCTACATTCATGCCTTTTCTGACATATCCAACTTTCACATTCATTAAGGTTGAGATTAAAAAGCATCTTTACGCCCATATCCCCGAAGGGGTAGGCAGAGGCACAACCAGGGCTCCCACGACTAGCCGAAGATGCTAAGTCCCACAATGTGATAGGTGGCAATCCTATCGCCAACCGGAAACATTTCCAATCCCGAGCAATATTTTTTTTATTAGAAAATTGGAAAAACCCAATTTTCTTTTTGTTGCCCGACCCGGGATTTGAACCCGGGATCTCATGCAGTCAAGTCCAACAACTGAACCTCTAGACTTGAGATAAGCATAGTAACACAATGCATTAAGATGTTGACTACATCTTTACTTCAAACCTCTCTTTGAAGTAGCTTACTCATTGCCCCTTTCACTTTATTCTTTGCACATACTCTCCTATATAAGGAAATAAACAAAAAAATATATAATAATTTCCATATTTAATTGGAATAACATATCAGTGAGTAAGTATATACATTAGTACTATTTAAATCTTAAACTTAAATATTACATAAATATTTACTAGTCAATGGCATCTTTTTTATCCTGATTATGTGCAGCAAATTTTCTATAAACTTTGATTACTAGGTCTTTATTTTCATAAGCCCAAGAAACTAATACACAAAATAGACATAATGCCCCGATAGCTATATGTTTAAGTAAAGAATGATTAGAGAACTTATTTTCTGAAAGTTTACATATTAAACCTGCTATAAAAAGGGTAAATAAGAAAACTTTTCCAACATACAAACCATTCAAAGGTTTGTAATCTGTGTCTTTGTATTTTTTTGTAATAAAATGTACACTATGAAGAGTTCTAACAAACATATTTATACAATTGGACACTATAAACCCAACAGGACCTAAAAAATATGTTAAAAGATATGATAACACTAAAAAGCTTATTGAAAAAAACACCATCATATAGTTATAACTATTTAACTGTGTACTTGTCATTGTTGCAAAGGCATAACATTCCGTAATACCATTTATGGCCATCAGTAATATTGCTAAACAATGGCTTTGAAGTAAGAGTACTGGGAGGTCATTTGAAACAAATATTTCCCCGCCATATAGGTACAACAAAGTGTAAGCATAACTCTGCCCAAAAACTAGCACTATTAAACCAATAGAACAAACAGTTTTACAAACCTGAGATAAAACTACACAAGATTCTTTAATTTTATTCTGATCTTGCTTAATTAAAGGTAGATCACGACTCACCATTTGAGTAAAATAAAAATAGCTACTGTCTTCTATAGGTCTAAATACAAACCTAGCTGTTAGACTACCTAGATTATTTACAACATCATATGTAGCTTGTTCAGAAAAAGTCAATACTGGACTCACTGACATTACATATTTTTCTCCTTCAGTTAGCAACTGCTTAACAACACCTTGCTTGGCAAAACTGAATGTCAGTGTGCTTAATTTCTTATTAAAACTAGATGTAAATGACCCTAAATATGTTGGGAAAAAATCCTTAAGAGAAGTAAAGTTAAAATCTTCCATATTGGCATACAATTTTTCTAAAACAACATCAGGCACCAATCGTTTCTTCAATGCTCCTTTGGCAAAAAGAGGTTTATTTTTTATATACCAATAAAAGAAATAATAATATGCCAAAACAACAACAGTAATACTACCAACTTGTGCAACAGAAAATGCAATCAAAGCAAGGGACCGATCATATAAAATAATTGTCAAAAATAAAGTAGTCCTAACAAAAATGTGTATTGTATCAAGAACAACTTTTAACTTAACAAAACAAAAGAGTTGTGCCACTAAAGCCATATTAGCCGAGCAAAGTTCTACCATACAAGATATTGCTACACTCAAACAACCAAACTTGTATTGAAATATGTGTTCGGGATGACTTAAGGGCAGCCAATTTATCCAAATATACACAAAAATAAAGGACAATATACAACTAATTGGCACAGATAACCAAATTTGGTTCATAATTTGCTTCCAATTGTATTCGTCTTTTTGTCCCAAGCAAGCTCGATTAAATGGCTCTCGGCTTAAAAAAAGAATTGTGCTTTCTAATAACAGCAACCTGACATTCATAATTCCAATAACTTCATGTCCAACATTTCTAATCACCCATGCATTAATTATGAACGTAATACATCTAAACACAATTTGTAGAAGGATATTAAAAGAAGCATTTTCTAGACTACTCATTAATAAATTTCGACCCATTTTGTAATATATTTAGAACATAAAATCAGACATTTACAGCAAGGCTTTCAGAAGAATTTTGTATATTTCTTTTTACTACATATATTTTTTTATTAGAAATACATATTATATACCAATGATCGTCGTATGTTATACTGATCTTCTTAAATTGTTCGTCAGGGCCAAATGCGACTGGATCAACACTGAAAACACAGAATAAAATGAATATCTTATCTGAAATTAGGTTCTTACGAGAAATCCAATTGTTATTACCTTTGTGATAAGCTAAGGAGATCTGTTACGATAGTGGCAACGCGTTCATCATTTTCTAAGTCTCCTCCAGATTCGAGAACTGCTCCGTCTTCAGTTAATATCAGGTAACCAAGTTGGTCTGGAATTTTTTCCATTATAGCTGAAATATTTATGTATAATGAATGGAATAAAAACACAAAGCAAATATCTAATTTTAACTGGAATATGCTTACCATTAACTGAAATTAATAAAAAAGAGAAACAATGTCTTTACAAATTGATGAAAATAATTGAGTTTTATAATGAAAATTTATATATTATAATATTATAATTGTATTTCTAATTTCTATGACGAAAATTAATGATACGTAGGTATATAGGTAGGTTTACTATTTTGACAACTGACACTGACGTGAGACGTCTGACAACAGATCAATTCTGTGATCACGACTCATGACTGAGTCGTGATCACAGAATTCATAGATCGTGACTAACGCCTAAAATGCGTTTAAATGGATGTAAAATAATCATCGATTAATTATTAGAGTGCTGTAAACCGATCATACCTAAAAATAAAAGCCCAATTTCAATGCCCGCTTACTATTTAAAAAGGAATTTCGATTTATTAATAAGTAAGTCTAATCTTTTTCGAATTCCAAAACTTAGGTAAAGGCTTATATAAGTCTTCTTTTCTAGACTGCAAGTAATAAGTACCAACTATATTTAATAAATATTTTCTGTTATAAATTAACTGATAGGCTAAAATAATTTACGCTAGTAGCATTCATAAAAATGTAAAACGTGGAAAACCTTTTTGTTTGAATTATTAGGTATGTAGCTTAAATTATATTACCAATTTTCGCGCTAAGTCCTTTACGAGGTAGGCAGAGAGTATCGAGTATTATACAATTGTATAATAAATTATTATTTTGTAAAAAAATAAATTTAAAAAATCTTTGTCGGGGATTGTATACCTATGTGCCTGGTTGATGTTGATTTGCCATCTATCACATGTGACTGCTGGATAAGTGAGTGTGTGCTATAGGCCACCATAGGGTTACTCTTGAATCTCGATGTCATACGAATTGGAAATTGGAATGTCATTTTTAGGTACTTTTGAACACAGTACCACCGAATTATTTAACATATAGAATAGTTACAAATAAACTCAACGAATCTGATAAAATAATTTATTGTTGACTATTAACTAGATGTATATAATCCGCCAACATTGTGTTCAAGGGCACCTAAACTGACATACTCGATTTCAATATCCGGTATTGCACAAATCAAGCTTCGAGAGTAACCCTACTGGTTGTACTTCGTCTAGCTATGTAGGGGCTTTCGCAAGCGTCCTACAGACTTTTGATAATGATTATGATAATTAAGTGATGATTGAAATAACTATACTTTTCGAGACTTGCTGAAACTATTTAATATATAGTTCTGTGGTACAAACACTTATGATTTCAACACTGATTTATTGATTTATCTTAAAACTATAATAAAATAATTATATGATATTTGATTAATTAGTATTGATTGATTATGATAGAGGCTAGACGAGCGACGTGATTGATTAATATGATTTGATCTTGATATTGATTATGATATTGATTTGATGAGAACGCACGACGCGGAGGTCTGATATGAACTGATGAAAAGTATGGAAATTATGTGAGTCGCGGCCGGTGACCGCGACATAAAATTGCTGATGCTGCATTATGCTTCAGCATATGATCAATGTACGGTCGAAGCCCGTACAAGCTAATTATGCCATCCAGGTGTTCAGTTATTTTTTATATTTATTTTTGAAGTGAAAACTTCTTTAGGCGCGTTGAGCGTTTTGGTATAGGGTAAAATCCTCGGTTCGCTAATGATAATAGTATATCTATAGCTGTGGATAGCCAGACTAGCGCACGCGCAGTAGCATGTGTACACGTATACACTAATACATCGACTATTTCTGACTGACAAGATAATTGTATGTTAATTATTTTTTCAACCCCTTTGTATTTATATTTTGTTCATGATTAGTTTAACCCATCATATGCAACTAATAAATAAAACAAAAAAAAATTTCATATAATTTTTGCATATAGTTTTAATTACTCTCAACTTAATAGTTCCGTTTTCACTTCTATCGGCAGTCCCACGACTGCTACTGTTTTTTTTTATTATACGCATTAAGTAATAATTTATTACGCAATTATTAAATTTTATAGTAACTGGTATATCGATTATGAAAAAATATATTTTTTGAAAAGTCCATCCCTAACCATGACATGAAACGTGACTTGAAAAACTCGATTTTTAGGTCTAGATTTTAGTCAATTATTTGTAAAAGTGTGACCAACTTGAGGATTGAAGTATAGGACCCATTTTTGTTAAAACTATACACTAAATAATATAGGCAGGTATCTCTTTTTTGACAATGACTAATGTGTTGTTAACCTCACGGTTTTTACAACTTTACTGAGCTTTGATAAAACATCTCAAAATATTTTGAACCACTACACGGGATGGAGGAAACAGCGTTACGAAGAAAGATACATTTCAAATTTATTTTCTCATAATGACTATATGAAATTTAAAAAGCTGAATTTGCTGTTTAGGATTCGGTGTCATTTGTACGATACTCAATGTAAGCCCAATGTAGAAAAAGAGTGAATTGCAAAGGATTAAATAGAAAATCTATTAATAAAAATAAATGATAATATATCTCAGTTGCCAACTTAAAATGGTAAAGTGTACATCAAATAGCTGTCAAATGACGTGTTTTTTTTGCTATCTCCAATTATCAACAATAGAGATAGCAATCACGACTGACATCATTTGATGTACACTTTTGCAGTTTGAGTTGGCAACTGAGATGCATAATCACCCCACGGTAGCAGAACACATTTTTTACATGTTAAGAACTTTTCTGCTTGTCCGCTATTGATTCGAAATTTTAATATTTATATTGACCCAAATTTGTAACGATAAAAATCGTAAACCAAACGATTGTAAATAAAATTAGTAAATATAGGTACTCCACATTGTGACAAAGGCTATAGGATACGTTTTATTCCGTTTACTAAAGGGAATTTTGTGGGGAAGGGATAAAACACAATATGTAAATTTGGCAAAAAATCATTAACGTGTACCCTATTTTATTAATTATGTAATATGTTATTAACTACATATTGTATAATACATATTAATTAGTACTTTACAGGTAGTTACGTATTTTTTTCAAGTCATAAGTATGTAGTTTAAAATTATAAACATAACAACATCTTCCATTATATTTATTATGTATTATATTATACTTATACTATTTGTCCGCCTCGTTGGTCGAGTGGCTAGCGTACACGCCTAACTACATCGATCAACCGCAAGACTCGGATTCGATTCCCGACGGAGGTAGGCTTTTGTGTTATGAACATTTAGATGTCTGCATTTCCGGGTCTGGTATTAAATATATTCTGGTATCTATACTTAAATATATTCTGGTATCTATTTAAGTATTTGCATATTGTATTAGAATCGTTGACTAACACCCATAACACAAGCATAAAATTTGCTTACTTTGGAATTAGGTTCAATTTGTGTGACTTGTCCAGAGATATTTATTTATTTATAAACAAATATTAATTACTGTTCGTTGGTCTCCCTAAAACTCTAGCTGGACCGATTTGATTAATTTTGATTTTGAATTATTTGTTTAACTCTAGGGAAGGTTAAAAGATTAGGAAAAAGGAAAAACTGCGATGAAACTAGGAAAAACAACATTTTAAGTTTTTCCATGCAAACAGAACAGCTGAAACGAAGTAAGACGGGAAATCTAGTTTAGTATAAAGTGACCAAATAACTTGAAATCCTGTATGTAGAACATGTTTGGACATATAGTCGTCTTAGTTTGTATTTGGATTTTGTTATAAGTTCCAACGAAACGATTATTGAGACTGCGATCGTTTGGCTGCTTATTAAGATTTATGTCAATTTTTTATGTAATGAAATCGGGTTATTATTTACTACAGACATTCACAAACGACGTAGCCGCTATAGACAGTAGCTGATAATTTAATTAAATAAATAGTACAGAGCAATAGTACCTACTCACCAAAGAGTTAGAATCAGAGATAGGTAGCAATCACAAATTAATTTATATGTAGATACTAGTATGGTATAAATGCAATGTGACTGAAATAGCAGTTTTCAAACACTTAGCAGTTTTTAAAATTTTAGGATAGCAATTCCAGTTGTTTTTGATATTTTAGTGAAAATACGTGTTTTTATTTTCTCAAAAGATTTTTCATAAAAATAATTAGAACTATTTATTTGCAAATTGATTTATTTCAATTGAAAAAAGGAAAGGGTAAGCAATATCTAATGTGATCTTTATTCGGATTTATATAATAGTGTATGAAAATCCCAGAACCCTGACACTTTCAATAGATGCAAGTAACAATCATTATTTCTAATGGAAAGTAAAGCGATTTAACTTTATAATTTAGGTATTGACTTAACAAACGTATTGGTGCAGAAGTTGGTATTTTCAACATAATAATGTCGTAAATGTCTTACTAATTCAGTTTCACAACTACCAATACATACGTGTAAACATTTCTAGAGCCTACTAATGCTAAATTCACACTAATATTATAACTGCGACGTTTGTTACGCCTTGTGAAACTGCTTGTTAAATTTTGATTAAATTTAGTATGTATTTAGTCCCAATATCAAACATAGGCTAAGTATGCTTTTTAAAAAAAAAATAACCAATGGAGGATCGTATTTGGGATAATATTTTGAGTTAAAATATTTTCTACACTGACAAAGTCGCAGGTCAACAGTAGTAACCATTATAAACTATATTCGATATTTTCTATCGTAGGAGCTGTGTAAAATTTCCAAATATTCATATTTTTAAATGAGGAAACACTTGTACTGTCTTACTTCTCACTTATAATTTATTATTTTATAAACAGTCTACTGGTTTCGCTTATAACGGCATTATCAGGGCTAAAACTTAAAGAAAAATTAATTTTAACTATTTCGTTTCAGTTTTTCCATCACCTCGTTAGATACCTATATGAAAAATAATTTACAACTCTGCCCAATACTTATAGCGGTTTATTGATTTTGGAATTATATAATTATGCTATACAAAGAATATAGAAAAAAATCAAGAAATGTATTTTAGACTAATTATGTGAATGTAAACTTTACCATCAGGAAATATACTTGCTTGATTGTCATCTGTTTTTAACTGCCTACAGCTGTAAGGGGTATTATAAATTTGTGTGTCTGTCTGTTTTTGATTGATTGAAATTTTATGGTGCAATAACTTTAGAATGCCATATTTATAAAAGAATAAGAACTTTTGAATAGATGGACCAATTTCAATGCTGTCTTCATTTAAAAGCTGATTAGAATGAGATGGTTGTTAGCTACATTACATATATGTTGTGTTGTAGGTTCATTGAATTTTTTATTTATTTTAGGATTACAGTGTTGAGGACTGAGAGGGTCCTTTTCAGTCCCCATAGTTCGAAGGTTTTAATGGCTACTGCCATACCTAATTTAGTCCTATTTTAGTACACAGTGCAGGTACCCAACACATTATGTATAGGGTACAGGTATCCTAGTACACAATTTAATAGTTGGTGGTAGAAAAGTATAGAGAGAAAAAAAAATGTATGATTTTAATAAGTAAAAAAAGAATTGCCACCATGTTTAAACCTAGCCAGTTAGAATAAAAAAGGCAAAACACTAGCCAATAGGAATGTTTCCTGCCTACCAAAAACTGCTTCGGTTTTCAAATCTAACCATTATGCTCGTTAGTTTTACTTTTTAATATTTAATATTTTTACATACATTTTATTAGTTTAATTCTGTACCTATTTTTAGGACTGCTTATCGTAATGCCATAATTATGAAGATACAAAATAAAATGAAACACTTACACACTCGAAACAGCCAACCTATTTACTGCACCAATATTTTAACATCCATATAATTTCAACAAAATTTGAAAGCTCGAAATTATTATTTTCACACCAATAAAATATTGCTAGCATATTTTGTTTGTTTTTAGATAATGCATGTTTCAATAATTAAATAATTTTACTATTCGTAAATAGTTTTAACTGTGTGCAATGTTGTCAAATTATTAGCTAGTTATATATTATATTTTTATAATTTCTAACTCACAACTCTGCTTACATGAAATTCTTTTTTTTGGCTGTCATGAAGAGTTCAAAATAAAATTTCTTACCAGCTTAAATTTGTTTGGACTAAAGATTTAGGTCTGGCCAAAAATGGCTGAAGCATTATTTCTTAACTTATTTCACATTGTTTATCAAATTTCGCAGTTAAGTGGTACTCTCTTAGGTAGTTATAATGTTACATATTTATTTTATTATTCCATACTATATAATAATTTAAATAAATATGTTAACTCCATATTTTAATGATTGGCCTTTTTATTTATTTTCATACTGCTAGTTAGGTAACCTATGTACCTGGCTGTAGGAATGACATTGAAAAATTGTGTATGCCTTAAAGTACATTAGTATTAGTAAAAGTTTGTAACATGGTTAGTTAAGTTTCAGTTTTGGCCTAAACCTACAGGCCTAAATAGCAAAGCCGAGCAATAAAACCAGTTTCGGCTTTAATATGCAACATTACATCATAATGTACATTATTAATTTTACTTTACTTCTTGCTACCATAAAAATATTATTTTTTATGGTACCATAAAAATATAAATATTTAAGTTGAAATCAGATTGTAATTTGTATTTTTAATCTGGATTATATTGTAAATATTATCATAGAAAAAAAGACAAGCTCGCTGAGTTTCTTTCGCCGGATCTTCTCAGTCTGAGGCTGCGATTCCGATCCGGTGGTAGTTTAAAAAAATGTTGACACGCACAAATACCACTTGTATGGTTCATGTGAATAAAGATTATTCTGATTCTATTGTGTACCATGTTTTCTCAAATAAGTTAACAATTTATCAACTAAGGACTCAGAATACCTGAATTTTTTTTCAGAATCCAATTTTTTTTGTTGTCCAAAATATTTTACTTCTTTATATGGCATCTTATCTCTCTCCATTCCCCGCCCTATTAATTTTTAATCTTTGCTTAGTTTTACTATTATTTGAGACATCAAACTACTAAATAGTTACATAGATTGCTTTGATATTAAACTGTAAATTTTATCTGGTAAACTCAATTTTTTTATTATTATATCTAAGTAATCTGTGCATTTTTTGTCTTTTTTGTTACATGATTGTAGTTAAGTGCAACTTATTAAATTTCATACCTATTTTTATTGATTATTAGAAACTCCATCGCATCTAATTCTCGGTTCCTATATTCAAGTAAACATAATCTTGGACCCTATGATGGGCAAAAATCATTTATGAAGAAAAAAATGTCGTGTACAGACTAATTTGACAGCACTAGAAGTATTTTGTCTCTTTCTATAACTTTCGTTGATAAGAGTTAGCAATAACATAAAATTAGTTTAGTAAGTGCGCAATAAAATTGCCACCCATTCTCTGGGTCAGCTAGATAATTATTTCACTTGTTTGTATTGTTGACAGGTGACAATGTTAACCATTCGCCCTAAATTGGGCAGCGAACGCAACGTTGAATGGCGTTGCTGCTTTTGTCTGCATGTTCGTACTGGCACAATACTTCTAGGAACATGGCATCTTGTAAGTATGATTTGTATATTTTTTATATGAGACGTAAGCAAAAAGCACTCATCTCTTCTGTTGTTAAGAGATAGATGTTACAAATGCGTCGCTGTTCTGTGGCGGGCTACCCTACTAAAAACTGGCACATTACTGAGTCATAATGGCAGCAGGAATAGTTGAGGTGGTGGATCCCTACCTACCCAGGCAAATTGCTGCATAGCACTCTTTCAACATCGGTCTTGTTGTTATATTAATCTGTGCTCGTACCTGCCGAGCTGCCTGTTAGATGTTCTATTCTACACGGCGGACCCGGACCAGCATGAGATTTAAAAAACAACTCTTTATTTCATACCAAATACGGAGAAATTACAAATATATAAAAAAAACTTAAACCACACACATACACATAGGCGGCCTTATCGCCAAGTCAGCGATCTCTTCTAGGCAACCTTAAAGTATGAAATAAGATTTAACCAGATACTGTACAATGTTGCTCTTAAATATATAAAAATGCATCTAACACTAGACGTCATAAATCATCCTAAAAGCAGTAGTCTTTAGCTTCGTTGTCCAGACTCATTTAATGTCTAAAATGTTCCATCTCTTTTGTTTTTGTTTCATTGGTAAAAGATAGCATACATTTAAATAAGTTTGGTTCTCGCCCGGCAGAATCACCAACTTTTGTCAATTTATGGCTGTGATATTAA
>NJDD01001944.1:219194-229472 GCA_002245505.1 Calephelis nemesis | reverse complement strand
CAGAAAACTACCATTCGTAAGCAAAACGATTCGTTTCTCGAATATATGAACCAGGCATTAGTCAACTTAGTAGGCGAAATCCCCTTGGACCCTATGATGGGCAAAAACCATTTATGAAGAAAAAAATGTCGTGTACAGACTAATTTGCCAGCACTAGAAGTGTTTTGTCTCTTTCTATTATTTTCGTTGAAAAGGGATAGCAATAACATAAAATTAGTTATTAGTTCTCTGGGTCAGCTAGATAATTATTTCATTTGTTTGTATTGTTGGCAGGTGACAATGTTAACCATTCGCCCTAAATTGGGCAGTGAACGCAACGTCGAATGGCGTTGCTGCTTTTGTCTGCATGTTCGTACTGGCACAATACTTCTAGGAACATGGCATCTTGTAAGTATGATTTCTATATTTTTTTTATACGAGATGTCATTAACAAGCACTCAACTCTCCTGATGATAAGTGATAATTTGGGCCTATAGACACCATTGATGTTACAGTTGCGTCGCTGTCCTGTGGCTAAGATGGCAGGCCTATTTTGCTAGTCTACTCAATAGACTCTACTGGCTACCCTACTACAAACTGGAATGTGACTGAGGAATAGCTATGGCGGTGGAGCCCTACCTACCTGGGCAAGTTGCTGCACAGCACTACTAACTTTGCCAATGTAAGGCTGTGATATTATGCCTTTTGTTGTAGGTACTCTGAGTGGTGACTCTGGCCACCAAACGGAACATATACTCAACAATGACAATTTGCTCCACGAAATTCGCTTTGAAAAAGCAGTATTACTACGCCCAAGCAAGTTGTCACAAAATTCTATCATCTCATAATAGTTACCATCATAATTTCAGACGTTGCATTTAATTGCACTGGGCTTTTTGGCGGCAATAGTTCGTGATCCAACTCTGCTGAATGAATTGGAGCGTGACTCTGTACCAGTTGCTGATTGGCGGGATCTTNGTGGAAGCACCGCCTAGCCCCTTCCCTCAACATGCACCGAACCCCAAGGATCACAGTCTAATATATCGTAAGTGCTAAAATAAATCTATATATTTTGAATTTACGTTTTAATTATAAAATTATAGAAACTGAGTATACATTGATTATAAGTATTCTAGAACATTTCCTGGGAAAGCTCATTGGGATGCGCCAGAATAACGTACTTGCTCCTAAGATGGCCCATTTTCAATACTTTGTATTTTTTAAAGTTTGAAAGAGTTAAAATTACTATCTATGGAACATGGTAGTAATTTAAACTCTTTCAAATAAAAAAAAAATACAAAATATTAAAAATGGCTTAGAATAATAACGCTGTAGAAACCAAGTCCGCGCGTCTATTTTGGACCCATTTATGGCTCCAAACGCCAAAAAAATTAAATGGGTGAAAAATATAAGGCTTAGTCGTGGAGCCAACCCAAAATACACGAATATGTTCAAAACATTTTCGTAACGAAGATAAATACATAACAAAGGCTATCCACCCTTTGTAATGTAGATTGCGTCGACATGTTGTCCCTGTTAAGGTATATCGCCTTTGTGGTCCAGTTGTGCGACAGGATCGGAGATGTGCCCGGTTGGTGACAGGCTTGCCACCTATCACATTGTGAGGTTTAGAGTCTTCGACTAGTCGTGGGTTCCCTGATTCTGGCTCTGCCTACTTCTCCGAGGATATGGGCGTGAAGATACTCTTCAACCACAGCAGCGCAATATCACCACCATATACGATTCGCAATAGAAAATAAAGTGTTGAAAATTGTATAAAATGGTTTTTTCTTTTTTTCGTTTAATGTAGACATTCTCATAATGTAACAATTTCATATTATCATACCCGTACGTTAAAAACATTTATAGCCGTATATAGATGTATATTTTTATAGAAGTATTAATGAATCTGCGGTGGCATCTTTTCCCGTATTCAGGGAAACCGCATTTTAACTGGCAGAGTGGTACAAGTGCATGTGCACTTGGTGACAATCGTAAGCTAGTAAGCGTCATGCGTGTGTTAATTATCTTAATGATTCAATATTGACACAGAATTACTATGAAGACTATCTTTCTATAGCGTTATTATTCTTAGGAAAATGGGCTATCTTAGGCGCAAGTCCCTTACATTTTTTTGTCAGTGTAAGCTCTGCTGTACTCATTTTTATTATCCATATTGTTGTGTTGTAAGAGGCCTTAATATTAAGACAGATTTCCTGATAATAAAAGATACATCATAGATGTTAATGGTGTATTCTTTAAACTATGTTCCATTAAAGTGAGAATGGAGATATCTTTAACAGAATTGTAACCAGAGCAGTGGATGACAACTATTATTACTGTACTCAGTTGGCTTTAAGTTTGCCATCTATTATATTGTGGCACCAAGTATCTACGCCTACGCTTGGGTGGCCTGGTTACACCTATGCCTACTTCTACAGGGATATAGGCATAGACACTTTTTAATTTGTTTTATTTTTTAATGCTACCATAAATACTTAAAAAAAAAAATTAAAAAAAACAAGGCACTTCAAAGAGTGAGCTTATATTTTACGGGAGATATCTTAAGCCTAACAGCATAGAGAAAAAGAAAACAAAAGAAATAAAAGGGCAGTGAAATAACTAGAAATAATAGGAGATAAAAATATATATGAACAAATAAAAAACTACTCTACAATTATATCCTTAACACAAATACATAATATTAATGACAAAAACCACAAAAAAGTAATAATCTATTTTTCAGATGACTAAATATGACGCATATTCCTAATCGAAACACATTATATCAACAAAGAGAAAATAATTGTATGAATAGCTGTTTTAAACGTGATAATATTCAGTGGAACACATTTATTTGTTCATGATAAAAGTAATTAGTCTAAATTCGTTTAAAAACTTATTACTTTAAATGAGAGCACTATGGAAAATCTGTGGTGTAACACTCGCCGACCGCATTCGTAACAGTGAGATCCGAGAAAGAATGGGATTGAAAGAAAGTGTTGGTGTTAAAATGCGAAAGGGCATGCTCCGCTGGTTCGGTCATGTGGAAAGAATGACAGATGAAAGATTGACAAAGCAGATATACAATGCGAATGTGGATGGATGTAGGTACCCGGAGAGACTAAGGCTGACATTTCACGATCAGATCAATCGGATATTATCCGAGGGTGGTGTCAAGAGTCTCCGAAACCGGCGTGTTTGTATGAAAAGGGTAATGAATGTGAAGGAAGCAAGACAGGTTTGTCAGGATCGTGAGGTCTGGCACTCGATACTCACTGCCTACCCCGTAAGGGACTTGGCGTGAAGATATGTATGTATGTATGTAACTTATTACTTTTATTTTTACGCAAATAGATACATACAGAGAAGACAATATGATAGATCATGTTCACACTTCATTCGAATTCGACACCATGATTTTGTATAAAATGTACCTACAAGCTGTACATAGCTGTACATTTGCTTAACCAACTCACTTTAAAATCTATTTAACCGATTTTGATGAATTTTTTTGTTATGTATTCAAGGGGATTCAAGAATGGTTTAGTTTCACAATTTGGTCTCCTGGAAAATGTTGTTGATTTTGGAATGTTTCACATTGGATCCGACAGACTGCGTGTTTTTTTTATGACATTGGAAAGCAAACAAGCAGACGGATTTCCTGATGGTAAGAACTTTCCGCCGCCTAGAGACACCAAAGGTGGTAATGGTGCGTTGTTAACCAGAGGCCGGGATGTTAGGCCTCGAGCAAAAGTAAGTTTACCGGCTACCTTACACTCCAAACCGGAACACGTCATGACGTTATGGCGGCAGAAAGAGGTAAGGCCGTTGTACCAATCCGGGACGTGTCGCTGCAAAACTTTACCACCTTTACTAGGTTACACACAGTGTCACAGTGTTAGTGACGCCAATCCTATGCTCGCCTTCTACGAGCAGACGGTCTAATTTCCCGGCCAGACGCGGACCACCACAGGAAAAAGTCTAATTAATTAAGCTTATATTATAAAAATGTTTTGACCCAATTAAATTTTAAATATTGAGGAAATATGTATTACAGATTCAAATTGTAAAACAGGACAAAGCTACTGGTTATCTTTACATTTGTAACGTGACTCATGAAGTATTCATTATTATTTAAACGAGTATTTGCCATCACGAAAAAACTGTTAAATGTTCAGTTGATAAGGTGCTCCGCTCCGTCTAAATTTATAGTTTTTGTCCACTTGTCTGAATGATACAAAAAAGGAAAACTAAAAACAAGTTATTTTTAGACTGGAAAAATTAAATATGTATATAAAAAGGCTTGTTAGTTACACTATTTATATCTCAAGAACGGCTGAACCGATTTGGCTGAAAATTGATGGGGCAGCTTAGATCAGTAGACGGTAGGGTACTTTCTATAACCTTCAATTGCGAAGAAGCTGGGAAAATTATTAATATTTTTACCCCTGTAAACTGACCGTGTGGAACGAAGTTCGCCGGGCAGCATGTAGCTGTATAAAAAGTGGTCAAAATATTTTAGTCCCGTCAATTTAATTCTAATCTCTATAATACCTGCGGATGTGTGTTTGTTTGCTTTTCACGTTGCAACAGGCCGATGTAAGGGTCATTTTTGTGGAGAGAAAGTAAGCTAGAAAGTAACATAGGTTACTTATCCCCCAATATCTTAACGGGTTATATGCAGGCAAGCTAAATAAATAAATATCCCAGGACAAGTTACACGAATTAATCTAACCCCAAATTAAGCAAATTATATGCTTGTGTAATGGGTGTTACTCAAAATACATAGAAATACTTATATATATACCAGAATAAATTTAATAAACACCCAGACCCGGAAATGCAGACATTTAAATGTTCATAACACAAATGCCTGCTCCCGTCGGGAATCGAACCCGAGCCTCGCGGTCGATCGGTGTAGTTAGGCGTATATGCTAGCCACTCGACCAACGAGGCGGTCAACAAGCTAAAGAACTTTACACGGTACGCAGGTAACATCTAGTAAACGTGGTTTGTCTGTTCAACCCCCGACGGAAAAAGAGCATTATTATAAGTTTGAAGTGTCTCTGCGTGTGTGTGTATGCCTGTCTGTTGCATTATACATTTTAAACGGATGGACTTATTTCGATGCGGATTTTTTTGTTTGAAAGTCTACATTATCTTGGTGGTTTTTAGATACATTACATGTGAGTTGTCGCGGATTATCGAGTGTTTACTCTGAATCGCGCAAGTTAATTATGGACTTACTGATCTTAATTTAATATAAATAAAAATCGGTCAATAATTAACTTTCTTTAATAGCAGGCTGAACGTCCATTTTGTGGGAAAGTATCATTATTTTCCATTGTTTCAATATTTATATTTACTTTATGAATGAACAAGTTTGTGCAAGGTGATCAGGGGCATAGCTATATTAATATCTAGGCCAAATGTCACATTGAAATTGGCGAAATAAATATTCGTTTTAGGTTATCTGGTTTCCCCCGTGTTGGTCCGGGATCCTTTGCAGAATAGACCATCTGCCTTTCTTGCCAGGCAGCTCGTAAAAGGCGAGCATATGCTTATTGTCGCTAACACCGTGACATCTGACTAGGTGGTAGAGTTTCGCAGCGACTTGCTCGGATTGGTACCACCGCCTTACCTATTCCTGCCGCCATAACGTCATGACGTGTTCCGGTCCGGAGGGTAAGGTAGCCGGTTAACTTACTTTTGCTCGAGGCCTAACATCCTGACCTCAGGTTGGCAACGCATCATTAACATCTTTGGTGTCTCTAGGCGGCGTGAATTTCTTACCATCAGGAAATCCGCCTGCTTGTTTGCCTTCCTATAACATAAAAAAAATAAGTACAAATATTTATCTTTTACATAAAATACTATACCGACTTGTTCCTACTTTAAACAAAAATACATTGTATTTTGTCTGCATACTCAGCAAACCTTTAAGTGAAACGAAATGCTACTTCTCTATGTCATCGCAATACGCATGAACGAATGGACCGATTTCGATATTTTTTTGTTGTTAGTGTCAGAAGAAGGTAAATATGAAATAAAAATTTTATTCATAGTTGGGACAGGACAACGTCTGTCGGTCCAACTAGTAATAAATAAATAAACACCTCTAGAAAAACTGACAAAAAATGGTCTAACTCCAAAATAAGCAAATTTATTCTGTTATGGATGTTAGTCAACGAAACTGATATATAGAAATACTTCAAATAGATATCAGTATAAACGTAATAAAAGCTCAGACCCGGAAATACAAACATCTATACTCATCAAACGAATGCCTGCATCCTTCGGGAATCGAATCCGCACCTCGCTGTTGGTCAGTGGAGTTAGGCGTGTACCCTGTATATATAGCCATTGGCTAACGAGGCGGTCTAAATTTATTTGAGTTTAGTTTTGTCATAATAACACTATCAATGTACCAGTCTGGATGACAGTGTAGCCGGTAGACTTGCGTCTTGCACTATAGACTATTCCTGTCACGGGACTGTGACGCACCTGTAACATCTATGATCTCTATAGATCACTGATTTCTTTTATCACCAGGAGAGCCGTGTTCGTTCGCTGTCTTATCATATAAAAACAAATTACTCGCAGCAATGAGAACAAATCTTATTTTAAGTAATCGCAAAATTGCTTTGTTTGTTATCTTCAACAAAAAATGTGTTCAACAGCGTCAAAATAACTTGTAAATCGGGGATATTTTAGAAATAAGAATAAAATATCCATGATTTACAGTTTTATTATATACAAGAGCTAGTTTCATTGCTACCCGGAACCTTTACGGGCGCAGGCAAAGAACGCGTGAACATCGTTTCATTGTATTACTCCAGGGTTGCTTGGTATACATTAACCTGAAGATATCTCCCGTATAGTATAGCTGTGAAAAACCAACCTACAAAGTGTGTTGTTAACTTTTGTAAAATATTTAAGGAATATGTTCTTCTTAACTTAGTAATGTAAAATAAAATATTTGTGAAAATCCGCGTTTTTTAACAATTTTATTTTTATTTTGAGTGTGATATAAATTGACCCCGCCATTATTACACTTATAAGCGAAGTTCCGAGCAACTTTTAGTTATTATTCAGGATGCCACCCTTAGGAAGCCAGAGCGTTGTAGATATACATATTACATACGCACTGTATAGATTATGTAAAAAACGTTTTGACGTGAGAACGTCTTACAATTCGATAGAGCCGGCTGCACGCATCAAAAACATGACTTATGCGGCGTTACCTCGCTCTGAGTCGTGCCATTTAAGGCTTGAAGTGGAAGCGAGAGCGCGGAACGAGCGACAAAGAGGCACAATCGGCCTCCGTTCTTATGACGTTGTCACGTTCACCTATCATCAGTAAACCGACTTTACAGACAACCGCTTTTTTAAAAATCTGTTTGGTTCTTGGCGGCAATTCTATGAGTAATGTTCAATATTCATTTAAATGATTTTCTTTTTTCTATTTGTTTTTTTCATAATAGCATGTTTCATTTTTCTTAAATTTGTTTTTTGTATTTGCATTGTCTTGCAAATACAAATCGACAGCCTATATAATACTAATGGCTACCATAACTGTGTGTAGACGATGTGGACGTGGGTGCACTGGTTACAGTGTGTACGCTGGCCATCACCCTGATGCTGATATACGGCGCGGTCCGCGGGAAACCTGCCCATTTGTTGCCCTTCTTCTGTCTCCAGATATTTGACTTCGCCATCACTGTGTAAGTGTGTAGTTATATATGTGTATGTGTAAGTTATTTTATCAATAATTAAAAATTTGGAATCCAAACATACGAATGTGAGAAGTGTCAAATGAACAAACTTTTTTTAGACAAAAAAGTTTTTTGACAATTTCCGTGTTATGATCTTACTTAACGTTCGGTAAGTTACGTGTCGAAATCTATGCCACTTTTGGCCTAAAAATGTGTTTCTCTTAGTTACCGACAGAGGCCCTGTTCAAAGTTTTTATACAAAGAATTTAAAGAGACGGTAGCGAGTATAGTAAACCTGACAAGTCGTTAACTCATGGTAAGGGCTCTGGACTATATATGACACTAAATCTATGTTTTTTTGTAACTAAATTTTTTGTCTTGATTCAAAAGCTCGAGAATTTTACTCTAAACCACTTACTGAACAAGGCTTCTCTAAGTTTTATCTATTTTTAGAAATTTTTGCACTAGACTGGATATTAGTTTTTATCGTCCAAATTCTTTAAGTTAGACCTGTGAAGGATTAATATTTTTGACAGGCAGTAGGTTGCTGTATACCTAGCAGTTCGTCTGGATTGGTACCTCCTCTTTACCTATTTCTACCTCCATAGTGACAGTGTTTATTATAATCGTATTTCGTGCTGGAGAGTAGGATAGTCGGTGATTTGCACACGTGGCTTCAATTTATGGCCATAAGATGGTGACAAACCAATGACTATGGTTTCTTTTGTATTTATAGGCGAAGGTTGTCCCGCTTAAGGAGTGTCGCCTGCTTCCAATATATTAAAGCAAAAAAATTGATGATGGAATAATGTCAATAGTTAACCAGCTGTTAAAATTGTATCATTTTACTAGCTGACCCAGCAGACGTTGTTCTACTAGTGTTTTAATGTGATTTTAGTAAAAAAATTGGTGCAAGTCACTCTTATCACTTAGGGACAAAAAAATAGATTTTGGTCGATTCTCAGACCTAATCAATATGCTCACAAAATTTCACAAAAATCGGTCTAGCCGTTCCGGAGGAGTTCAATGACGCACACCGTGATACGAGAGTTTTATATATATGATATTATAGAAGTGGATATGTATTTATGTCACGTCTCATAATTATTCAGCTTCCTCCCCTTGGCACTGCGGGATGCACTTGGGAATTAGTTTAGTTACTGGGGAATTCATTATGTCCACCTAACTATCATAACTTGAAATGCGGAATGTGCAAAAATATTTGAATGTATAGATCTTTATTATCTTTATCTGGATAAGGCTTTATTAGAAAACCTAAACATACTCATATAATGTATGTACAGTTTGTCTATCTATTATCATTTTATGCAGTTTGCCTGAAGATACTTGAGTACAGATACGAGTTCAAACATTGGTTATGTTATTCAATAAAATTGTTTATCCCAGCCTAATAATGGTGAAATATTGTTTTTACTATTATTATTATGATGCAATAGTGTACTAAAATATGACATGTTCCTGTACAAAAATTATGTTTAGTATATACATATCTTTAAGCTTAACAAGCTTGTATAACATTGTAACTTATAATATAGTATTAAATAATACTATATAATAGTTCGTGTAAAGTTTCATCTAAATCCGTTCAGTAGTTTGTCCGTAAAAGAGTAACAAACATTCATCCGTTCCCACAAACTATTACATTTGTAATATTAGTAGTAAGTCGCCTCTGTGGTCTAGCGGTTCAGTTGTTGGACTTGACTGGATGAGGTCCTGGGTTCGAATTCCGGGTCGGGCAACAAAAAGAATATTTGGGTTTTCCAATTTTCTAATAACAAAATGTTACTCGAGATTGGATATGTGTCCGGTTGGCGATGGGCTTGCCATCTATCATATTATATCTTAGTGTCTTCGGTTATTTGTGGGTGCCCTAGATGTGCCTCTGCCTACCTCTTCGGGGATATGGGCGTGAAGATACTTTGTGTTTTCGGCTATTTGTGGGTGCCCTGATTGTGCCTCTGCCTACCTCTGTGTAAAGTGTAAAGATACTTTACTTTTTATGATTACTAATAAATGTAATATATTAAGTTTGACTGCCATGGGGTACCTGTGCTACGTGCGGTCCATCCACCGGCTGGTGGCGGAGGCCCGTCGCGTCCCGTGGCGCAACCAGCTGCTGGCTCTGCCTCCGACCGCGCTCGCCCTCCTCGTGTTGATGACTTTCCTCTTTGCTGTGCTTTTCAAGGTTAGTACCAGTGTTACTAAAGCTGCCTTATTTTAGAATGTAACTACGGTAGTGCACTTTATAGGTAAAGTTTTTAAAAGTTAAAATAATTGCCTATGTGGTCTAGCGGTTCAGTCGTTGGACTTGACTGCATGAGTTCCCGGGTTCGAATCCCGGGTCGGGCAACAAAAAGAAGATTTGGATTTTCCGATTTTCTAATAAAAAAACGTTGCTCGGGTTTGCATATGTGCCCGGTTGGCGATAGGTTTGCCACCTATCACATTGTGGGAATTAGTATTTTCGGCTAGTCGTGGGTGCCCTGGTTGTGCCTCTGCCTACCTCTTCGGGGATATGTGCGTGAAGATACTACCATCGGCCTTCCTGCCAGGCAGCTCG
>NJDD01001944.1:181157-201132 GCA_002245505.1 Calephelis nemesis | reverse complement strand
AAACACAATGAACAATCGTATAAAAATGACAGATTCGAAATTCAAATGTAATATTTTTTTATTTTTAAGTGTAACAGTATTTATGGCCAGACTAAGTATATATCGCCTTTGCGGTTTAGCTGTCCGGCCGCGGCGTTGGACTCGGCTTCTTAAGGTCCCGATGTGCCTCTGCCTACCCTACTCTCTAGGTATGTGCGTGAAGATACTTTTACCTATATGTTACTATCTTTCACCTTCAAAATATCCTAGTTATCTTTGGGGCTTGACTATTTCGTGCAATTTAAAGAAGTAAAAGTAAAGTACCTTCACGCCCTTATCCCCGAAGAGGTTGACAAAGGCACACCCACGATTAGCCGAAGACACTAATTCCCACGATGTGATAGGTGGCAAGCCTATTGCCAACTGGACACGTATCCAATCCCGGGCAACTATTTTTATTAGAAAATTGAAATTACAAATTTTTTCATTTTTTCCCGACCCGGGGTTCGAAACCGGGAACTTAAGAAGTCAAGTTCGACGCCGAACGCGACGGTTAGAAAGTTATTTGTAATGGTAATACCTACATCGGTAATTTTGTTGTTTAGTTTTTTTGATAAATTTTGTAACTACTTTATATGTTAGTAGATTGTAGTAACTACTTTATAAGTCAGACATTTGTATGTTTCCTACCTAGTGATTGCCAACGAAATTAATTAGGTTCTTAATTTTTTTGCTTGTGATACATACATACATATCGTTGCGCCAAGAACGTTACGAGGTAGACAAAAATATCGAGTGCCTAACTAACGGTACTTGGATACCTACCTAATAGCTTCTTCCATATTCATAACTCTTTTCATCCAAACACACCGGCTTCGGAGACTCTTTTCACCACCCTCCGATAAAACCCGAGCGATCTGAATGTCAACCTTGGTCTCCCCGGTCATCCTTCTACATTCTTACTGTATATCTATATTTCAATCTTTCACCTGTCATTCTTTTCACATGACCGATTCAACGGAGAATGTCCTTTCTCATTTTTAAATAAATACTCAAACAATCACGCTCTTACTTGGATCTCATAACTGTGACTAGTGTTTGCAGGTCAGCTGGCGTTGAGCCCAAAAGTACAGCATCATCTGCATATAGCAGGCAGTTCACCACTTGGTCATCCATACACATTCATTGATGTTAGCCTTTAGAAGCATTCGTCAAAATACAAGATAAACAAGCGTGTCAGCACGCTTTTTTTATCCCAGCATACAACCCTGATTGATGCCAGTGACATCATCAAACCAAGGCAACGTGTTGTCGTTCATCCATACACATGCTTTACAATCTAAATACATAGACTGCACAGCACGTAGCAGGAACCCGACTATTCCATACTGCGGCAAAATGTCCCAAATTTTCTTACCTACAACCTTATCAACCGCTTTGTCTGCTGATACGAAAACTAAAATTTAGAACTTCGGCTCATACTTCGCTGGTTGATTTTTAATCATAAGAAACATAAAGTATGAAAGCGACGAACATTGCGATAAACATTAGTAATTATTCTGTAATACTGATTAATAGATGATACTTACATGGACTAGTTTATAGATCGTGACAACCAACCTTTCACTGTCGCACGCACGCGACTTAAATTATACCTATGTTAACTTAATGGATGAGCAAGTAATCAGCCTATTAGACAAGGCAGGCACCTTCAAATATTCTACCATTTCGAGTACTTGCATGAGAAAATTGTTGACGAAAAACGAATTCTAAATGAACTCAAATAAAAGTTAGTGTAACGAGGAATCTGGTAGATTTTTTTATAACTAATAAAATAGATAAACGAATATCCTCAGAAAAGTTACATAAATTGTATGTAACCTCAAAGTGAGCAAAGTATAGGTTAGACAATGATACGAGGGTCAAACTGAAAGTTCTTAGAAAATCAAAAACTAAGCATTCTAGCAAGTTATTAGTTTTATTATAACTTTTCAAAATAGCGTCTATTTACATCAATACATCGCTGCATTCGATGGAACCATTGAAAAAAGCACCTTGCCCACTCGGCCTTAGGGGTCTCTTCGACGGCGTTTTGAAACGCAGCCACTGCTTCTTCGGCGTCCATAAAATGTTTTCCTCGAAGTTTTTCTTTTATTTTCGGGAATAAATAAAAATCGCAGGGTGCGAGGTCGGGGCTATACGGCGGGTGACCCAGTAATTCCACGTCTGAGGTCGCCAAATAGTCGATCGTTTGCCTGGCGGTGTGCGACGAGGCATTGTCGTGATGAAGGAGGATCCTGCTGCGAGGTCGTTTCTCTCGAACTTTTTCTAAGACAAGTGGCAAACAGTTGTTAGTGTACCACTCTGCATTAACCGTTTTCTGATCCTCTAAGACAACTGTCGCGACATGACCTGTCTTTCCGAAGAACGAGGCCACCATCTTTTTTCCAACACTTCGACCTCTCTTCACTTTAGTTGGCAACTCTTCGGAAGGAAACACCCACTGAGC
Source organism: Calephelis nemesis (assembly GCA_002245505.1). Lineage (NCBI taxonomy): Eukaryota > Metazoa > Arthropoda > Insecta > Lepidoptera > Riodinidae > Calephelis > Calephelis nemesis. The sequence continues at coordinate 198,644 of NJDD01001944.1, read as the reverse complement.
AGACTGTCTTTTGGTTTCCGGATCATAACAGTAAATCCAGCTTTCGTCACCCGTTAACATGTCGAACACAGCATTTGAGTCACCTCCGTTAAATTTTTGGATCATTTCTCGGCACCAATCAACACGGCGGAGTTTTTGAGCCTCGGTCAAACTATGCGGTATCCAGCGGGCACAAGCTTCCTGACCGCTAAATGTTCATGAAGGATTTTGTGCACTTGACTCATACCTATGCCTAGACTTGTCCGAATCTGCTGATAGGTCACTCTTTTGTCAGTCTCTATCATACGCCGCACAACACTGATATTGTCTTCAGTCGTCGCTGTAGAAGGCCGTCCCTCACGCAAATCATCGGTGAGATTAGTTCGACCACGTTTGAATTCATTAAACCAGTTGTTAACTGTGGCACGAGATGGGGCTTCATCGTGAAAAGCCAATCGAAGTCTATCATAACTTTCTTGTTGACTTGTATGACATCGAAAGTCATAAAAATCATTGCACGAAATTTTCTCGGCTTAAATTCATTCTGACGTGCACAGACAATTTTCAATTTGCCGCCAAATCGTAAAACAAATGACAAATGAATGAAATGTATACTCAATATTATTGGTAAAGAGTTCTATTTTCAAAATTTAAACTTATTTTTTTAATTTAATGCTTTTAAGTTGCCAGTTCTAAAAACTTTCAGTTTGGCCCTCGTACTAATGCATAGAAATGAAATACACCCACACCCAGAAATGCATACATCTAAATGTTCATGTTCCCCATCGGGACTCGAACTCGAGCTTCTCGGTTGATCGGTGAAGTTTAGTATGTACGCTAACCTTTTGGACTACGACCAAGAAGACGGTCAGTATATCTATACATTCTGTACATTGAAAATATTGAAAAAATAAATAGCAGGGGGTGTTACTGGATCGATACCAAACCCTATGTATGTGATTAAAAAAAAATTGTCTGTCTGTCTGTCGTCTGTATGCTCAGGCATCACGTGAAAACTAACGGTTCGATTTCGATGAAACTTTGTATAATTACACCTTATTATCCTGAGCATAAAATGGGATACTTTTTATCCTGGAAAAATAAATAGAAAAAAAATCTTAATTTTTCAGGTTTTTCAGTAAGACCGACATCCGCGCGGACGGAGTCGCGGGCGGAAGCTAGTTGTTAATATTTTGCAAATCAAAAACTGCCATTATCGGATAATAATTAATATAATGATTTTTGATAGCATGTTGGCTCATAAATTGATAATTAAAAACATGATCTTAAAGTCAGTCAAACCGTCCTTTTTATCAACTTGAAGCAGGTCTTACTGTTTTATTAAATATATTAGTAGACATATTTTTTATTTTTACTTCTCAACTTTTATCCCATAAAGTATCGCCGTATAGGATTGGAAATGTACCCGGTTGGCGATAGGCTTGCCAACTATCACATTGTGGGACTTAGTATCTTGGGCTAGACGTGGGTGCCCTGGTTGTGACTCTGCCTACCTCTTCGGAGATATGGGCGTGAAGATACTTACTTATCCCATAAAGAAGTCATTAATCACATTTTGTTTTATTATCTATGTCCTACTGGTAGGCACTCTAAAAGGTAGGTCCACTGACGGCGATCGCCCGGTCTTCTATATTATTAACTTAATGGACGACGCAAATAATTATGCCATTAAACCGATATGTCAGTATTTTTGTAGAAATGTATCTGGATTAATTTCATTACTATTAATAAATTACTATTAATAAGTATTGCCTCTGTGGTCTAGCGGTTCAGGTGTTGGATTTAACTGCATGAGGTCCCGGGTTCGAATACTGGGTAAGGCAACAAAAGGAAAATTTGGTTATTCCAATTTTCTAATAAAAGAATGTTACTAGGGATTGGATATGTGCCCGGTTGGCGATAGGGTTGCCACCTATAACATTGTTGGACTTAGTGTCTTCGGCTAATCGTGGCCCTGGTTGTGCCTCTGCCTACTTTTTCGGGGGATGGGCGTGAAGATAGTTTGTTTTAAATAACGAAATCAATCAAACCAAAACCCACTTATTTATCAAGTAAACCTATAAAAAATATTCAACAGTCAAAAGTAATCAACAAAACGACACTACCGCTAGAGCGAACCCTTTTTAAAATTAATGCTTAATAACATAATGTAATTAAATATAAATACATAGCAATTATAGTATTCATATATCTAAGTAATGTAGATATAGAGTTCACCTACATGTAAACTAAACCCCTTTTCACGTGGTCATCGCATTATGCCTAAACGGATGGACCGAATTCATTTTATTTCAATAGTCAAATATTTTTATTCAACGTAGGATAAAAAATATCTCTCATTGAAAGTCACAACAAGTCAATAATAATTACAATTAATATTATGAAAAACTAATGTCAACAACAATAACAAATAATATTCATTAACAAACATTGCAATTAGATAATATTAAGAAAAACAAATGTCAACAACAATAATAAATAATATTCATTAACAAACATTGCAATTAGATAATATTATTAAAAACTAATGTCAATGTAATAATGTAAATGTAATTGTGTTGGATATTGGCAGGAGAAGGTTCATATAAAGGGAAAATCGAGAAAATTGCTGAGAAAATAGGAAAAAGCAATACTTAATTTTTTCCCTTTTCAAACTGTTAGTAATAATCTCAAGGGATACAAAGTTTGCTGGTCGGCTAGTAATGAAAACGAATACCGAAAACAGATAGTTAATATATATAATAAACTAGCTGCCCGTTCCGGCTTCGCTCGGATGGTAATTTTTTACCATAAATTGAGATATAAGCTATCCTATCTCTCAAGTTGGATCGAACTGCACATGGTGTGCGAATTTTATTATAATCGGTTAAGTGGCTTAGGAGTCCATTGAGGACAAACATGACACGAGATTTATGTATATTAAGAGAAGATAGTTAAAAATATAGGTTATATGACGTTATAACATATAATATATGATTACGCGTTTGGTGCAATGCAGGTCAGTAAGCTTCATCTGTTGTGGACACTTTATGGTTATAGCCCATTGTTTTTACATTCGTTGAACATTGTCTTTTTTTTAGTGTAATATTTAAACGTTTTACTAAATAACTAGCTGTTCCGGCGAACTTTGTTTCACCCGTTCAGTTTGTATGGGAACATTTAAATGTTGTTTCTCCTAGTTTCCTTGCAGTCGATCATTCAATAGTTACCATGATCATTCAATGCTTCGATTCAGTATCCTAACTTCGAGATTTGATAATTCTTTTTTCGAAAGACAACACATGATTTCAAAATCGTCCCGCATAATTTCCTCGTGTTGATCCGGGCTCCTTTGTAGAATAGACCATCTGCCTTCCTGCCAGGCAGCTCGTAAAAGGCGAGCATAGGCTCACCGTCACTAACTCCGTGACATCTTACTTGGTGGTAGAGTCTCGCACACCTTGGAGACACCTATCGCCCGGATTGGTACCCCCGCCTTACCTATTCCTGCCGCAATAACGTCAATGCCTGCTGTTGACGTGTTCCGGTTGGAGGGTAAGGTAGCCGGTAAACTGACTTTTGCTCGATGCCTTACATCCCGGCCTCAGGTTGGCAACGCACCGTTACCATCTTTGGTGTCTCTAGGCAACGTGAATTTCTTACCATCAGGAAACCCGTCTGCTTGTTTGCCTTCCAATATCATAAAAAAAATCAACATCCCACTACTAGTTTTCGAGTTATATTTAACAATGTATATTATATTTACATATTGGTTAAAAATGTGTGATTATCGATTTGGTAGGTACTCTCAGATTTATTAGTATCGAACGTCAGTAAGTTTAGAAATATGTATGGTTGTTTTGGAGTTCGTTTCGTCTCTGCTTCTCCTGCTTGCTAAGATTGGAAACGGTGGTAGTTTACAGTAGATAGGGTCAATTTAATTACACTTAATATTTAACATAAAAGAAACTAATTTTGAATGTTAAAATATGTGTAAAATATTTGTTTTAAATATATTAAAATATTTGCAAATCACAATGTGGTAGAATACGTTGAAATGCTTAAATAATTTTGTAACAACTTTTTAACACACATATCCCGCAAATGAATATTTTTCGTTTCATTTAAAAATGAGGTTTTCATTTTAAAAACAATGTTGGCAATACAACTACGAGCACTCTGGTGTTGCAACAGTCTTTAGACGACGGTGCCCACTTGCCATCAGCTGAACTGCTAATTTATCTCTTCTTCCATAAAGTACAAGCCGACAGAATTCCCAGTAACAAACATCACATAACATAACAAAAATGCGGGTTCCTAACCTAATTAACCGCGTCGTTTATCAATAAAATAGAGTACACGTCTTACTCCACCGAACAACCTCAAGGCTCCGGTTCGATTCCCGACGGGGACAGTCATTTTTTTAAGATAAAAACAGCAGACAACTGTCATAATGGTAAGAGAAATCGTCGCCTCTGTTACACTAGGTAGTACCTGGTAGTACTTTGCAATTTTTCGGGATCTTAGACCACATTCTACAAGTATACACACATTCATCGTAAGAATACCGTGTATAAATTCTGGAACTGATTGGCGTGACGATATGTTTTCATTCTATGGCGTATAGAGAAATAAAATAGTACAGTTTTCAATTAAACAACACTTTAAGTGATCGTAGCATCTTAATTGGATCTTTATCAAGATGGATTCATACCGAGTAATTGTGCACAACGCTGTGTTTACAATCTAATCTTACGATCTTACACGAAAACTTGCGTAGAAACATAAAATGAAACACGTTTAGTTTATTAACGAACAGCCTATAATAGTTATGGAAAACAATCTTGAAAATTAATTATTGTTGGTTAAACTTATGGACCACTTTGTTGGTCGAGTGGCTAGCGTACTCGCCTAACTACATCGATCAACCGCGAGGCTCGGGTTCGATTCCCGACGGGGGCAGGCATTTGTGTGATGAACATTTAGATGTCTGCATTTCCGGGTCTGGGTGTTTATTAAATTTATTCTGGTATCTATTTAAGTATTTATATGTAATAATTTCGTTGACTAACACCCATAACACAAGCATATAATTTGCTTACTTTGGGGTTAGATTCAATTTGTGTGATTTTTCCAGGGGTATTTATTTATTTATTTATCTGGATGTTAACTTATGACTAGTGTAGAGGGCGACAAAATAGCTGTTTCGATCCATTGTAGAATCATAGTCCTTCTGCCTTCCTGTCATCTCGTAAAAGGCGAGCAATGGTTAACGATCCATTCATTACATACAAGACGATTGGTAGTAAAACGCTGTGCCGTAAATTGGTGGATAGATCCATCGTCGTTCTTTTTCCTGGCGTCATAATGACAATGTCATGGTCCGGGCAGGAGTGTAGAGTAACTAAAAGATTTTCGCAACTGGCCTATCACCTCATGCATAAGACAGTGAAGCACCTACAACGTCTATGGTATATATAGGTCAAGATTGTCTTTAACCATCAGGAGAGCCGTGTGCTTGTTCGGTATCTTATCACATAAAAAAAACTTAAAAATACAAAAGTACTACAGTGCTAAATGGTTGTAATAATAGCACTGGGAAGTGGTAAAAGACATCATTCTCAGTCTTACATTTTTTTATGTTATAGGAAGGCAAACAAGCAAACGGATTTCCTGATAGTAAGAAATTCACGCCGCCTAGAGACACCAAAGATGGTAATTGTGTGTTGCCAAACTGAGGTCAAGATGCTAAGCCTCGAGCAAAAGTCAGTTTACCGGCTACCTTACCCTCCGAACCGGAACACGTCATGACGTTATGGCGGCAGGAATAAGTAACGCGGTGGTACCAATCCGGGCGAGTCGCTGCGAGACTCTACCACCTAGTAGATGTCACGGAGTTAGTGACGGTGAGCCTATGCTCGCCTTTTACGAGCTGCCTGGCAGGAAGGCAGATGGTCTATTCTACAAAGGAGCCCGGACCAACACGAGGAAATTATGCGGGACGATTTCGAAATCATGTGTTGTCTTTCGAAAAAATAATTATCAAATCTCGAAGTTAGGATACTGAATCGAAGCATTGAATGAACATGATGCTTATTGAATCATCGACTGCAAAGGAAACTAGGAAAAAACAACCTTAAAATGTTCCCGTACAAACTGAACGAGTGAAAGTTCGCCGGAACAGCTAGTTATTTAGTAAAACATTTGAATATTACACTGAAAAAAAGACAATGTCCAACGAATGTAAAAACACTTTACCTTACCCTCCGAACCGGAACACGTCATGACGTTATGGCGGCAAGAATAGGTAGGTAGTGGTACCAATACGCGGGAGGGTCGCTGCGAAACTCTACAGATGTCACATTGTAAGTGATGATAAGCCGATGCTCTCCTTTTACGAGCTGCCTGGCAAGAAAGGCAGATGGTCTATCCTTTGACACATGGTAATAAACAGCTGTAATTAAAACGTTTCATAACGTCCTTGTTTTGTATTGAAGTTTGGCCTTCATAGTTACCTTCTTTTTCCAGATTTGGTCCTGGTCTCCTGTGTAGAATAGATACACTGTAACAAGAACACAGTTATTGATATTGTCGTGTTCTGATACTGAAGAGTAGGGCCAATAGGTACTTGCAAACTGGCACATTAGGGCCTGCTGTGTCAAAGTTTTAATCCTAACATCCTGGCTACAGACAGTGACGTTCTTATATCATCCACAGTTTTCTCTAATCATTATGAGAGTTACATGATTATTTCTTGTATTGTTCCATAAAAAGAAAGGCAAAATCTGGTTTTAAAAGTTAAATTTTTGTTCATAGGAATGCAGATGATGAGTCAATTCCTTTGGCAGTAAGAAGAAAATGGGTCCCTCGGATGTTAGGTCCTCTACCTCCGATGTTCCTGCGCATTCCACCCGCAATAGATGCAAGGATCGATTTAAGTCTCGAAATGGATGACGACCGTATCGCAACATTCCTACAGAATGAAGAATTTATGGCAGAATTACGATGGAACCAAGAATTTATTGCCGCGTTGGATAGCGAACAAGGAAATAAAACAAAATGTCACGACGATGATGCTGCGTTTAAGGAAAGACTGAAAAATATGGGTAAATGTAAGTAACATTTTTTTTATGATATTGGAAGGCAAACAAGCAGACGTCAAATGTCAAATGACGTGTTTTGTATTTGCTGTCTCCTTTGTATTTCTGTTGGTCTCTGGAGATAGCAAATATAAAACACGTCATTTGACAGCTATTTGATGTACACTTTTCCCATTTGAGTTGGCCACTGAGATACATAATCAGTCCCCATTACCAATTTGGTTGTAAGTTACTGACGATACCCCCTACTTTTTATCCCAATATCTAAACAGGTTCGCGGGAGATCTAAATACTTACAATACCGTCTTACCATAAGGGCACGCGAAGCCAGTGCCCAGGGCCCCTCAGAGGGCCTCGAATGATCGACCATTTCCCTCACTTTTAATCTTAAAATATTTTGGTTGAGTGCATTACGTTTTTCTCGTTGCCCTAATTCGGGAGCGTTCAATTTTAGTTTCAGGATTTAATAGAAGATTTAGCTCAACAGAAGACCCGAAAGAAACTATTAATGTATTCATATATAAAGCAGCAGCACTCTAATATTATTAATGGGCGTGTTCGGCCGAATTAAGTACTTACTGGCTTACTTAGTAAGCCAGTAAGCATAAAAAAATTAAAGTCTTACAAGCTGACTGTAGCGCTTTTCGGCGAGGACAGACTGACTGGCTTGACATAACACAAAACACCGGTTTATGTCATATCCCGTACATCAACAATAAGCAAAATGGCGTCGTATATTAAGCAATACTTACTGCGTTAGCACTTATTTTGTGTCCCGGCCGAAAATTTTGTAAGCATAGCAAGTGACTTACTAAATTTAGTAAGTACTTACTTCGGCCGAACACGCCCATAGACATACTGTAAAAAAATAATGTAATTGAATACTCAAAAATCATGTTGCAAAAATTGATTTATTATATTCCAAAAGGGTCCCAAGTTTTTGTGTGCCCAAAGGCCCTAGCATAATCTAAGAAGGCTCTGAATACTTATAAGAAGCAGGTGTAACTGCGGGCAACAAGTTTATATAATTAAATATTCATGTTATGGCTGGACAGCATATATGGCATACTTTATACATCAGTTTAATTTTCACAGATACACAAGACAAACATAGCTCACGAGATGGGAAATATTTTGTACGCTATAAAGCGTGACCATCTTAGCACGAACACTTTTGTGATATGAATATCATGAAATAAATTTATTTTATAAACCATAGATATTTCAAGCATTTTATGGTCAGTTCTTTCGATGTGGTTTTTAAATTATAGATTAAAATCACTACATAGTATACAGCAAAGTCGCTTCCTCTGTCTCTATGTCCCTATGTATGCTTAAATCTTTAAAACTACGCAACGAATTTTGATGCGGTTTTTAATGGATAAAGTTATTGAAGAGAGTTTATATGTATTTTTATTTCATAACAGTGCGAAGCCGGGGCGGGCAGATAGTAAATGTATAAAATAAATGTACCTATTTCATGATATTCATTTTATTTTTATAAACCATAGAAATTTCAAACATTTTATAGTCAGTTGTTTAAATGTTTTACATTATCGATTATAATAAATGTATTTCACGACATCCACAGAAATTTTAAGCATTTTATGGTCAACAGTCGTTTAATGCCCGGTTCCTATAATCAACAAATCGTAATCCGTCAGCTAAACCATTCGTAGTTTGTTCAAAAGTAACGGAGCGTTACCAATATTTTCAAAAAATGTTTAAAAGCAATAGTCGGAAACGAGCAACCGTTGTTAGTAATCTTACTAACGTCCGGTTCCTATAATCAACGAATCGTAATCCGTCAGCTAAACCATTCGTAGTTTGTTCAAAAGTAACGGAGCGTTACCAATATTTTCAAAAATGTTTAGAATCAATAGTCGGAAACGAGCAACCGTTGTTAGTAATCTTACTAAGCGTACAAAATACCACCATCCGTAATCAAAACGACTCGTTTTTTGAATATAGGAACCGGGCATTAATGTGGTTTTTATATTATCGATTAAAGTAAATGTATTTCATGACATTCATTTTATTTTATAAATCATAGACATTTTGAGCAATTTATAGTTGTTTGAATGTGGTTTTTACATTATCAATAAATGAGCGAAAAGGTCAGAGGTGCTATTTCTAAATTGTCACCGAGTGATTTCGATATCATTGGTGATAAATTTTCTTCATTAAACGCAATCAATGTCACATATTTTTTAAAGTCATGCTCTGTTAATGTGTCACTGGACAGATACTAAATGATATATTGGTTCTATTTACTGTGGTGAAATGCAAAATACATATACATATTTTACTTATACTTACCATTAGATTTCTGGTGGCAAGATTTCGAAGAGACGTTATAAGGGATAGAAATGATGCGATGCCACCCTAAGTCTCTGATATCTTTTAGCAAGTTTTATAGCTACCATACTCTGCACAAAGAAACACTATAATGGCAAGCATTGATAGGTATATTGATTTCAAAGTCAAATCGTTTTTTAGTGATGACATCAACAGCGAACAAGCAGACGGATCTTCTGATGGCCACCGTTGTCTACTAAACGTGGTTTATAGACACCATAGATGTTACAGTTGTGTTGCTGTCGTGTAGGAGTATAAAATAATAAAAAACATTAAATATCGTTTTAGAAAACCAAACTAGTTAGTGATGGAATGTATTTTTAATATGTAACTAACTATGTTTACTAAACATCTCTACTAACTGTGACTCGTTTATAATTTTTTAGGGTTCCGTATCCAAAGGGTAAAACCGGACATTATTACTAAGCCTCCGCCTATGATACATAGGCATATCATAAACCGTGATAGCTAGAAAACTGAAATTTTCACAAATGATGTATTAAGAACAAATACTAAACATCAAAAAAAAATATTAAGGGGCGTCTTCCTACAATAAACATGTTTTTTGTTATTTTTTGCTCGATATTAAAAACGGTAAAAGGTACACGTTTCAAATTTTCACAGAATTTTACTTATTACCTTTTATACATTACCTTTCAAGATAAATAATTATAAAACATTAAAGTTAGTATTAAAGGGGGGCTGCAACAAACGTAATTTTTAATAAATAGATGATAGTGCAGGACCATTCGTCCGCGAGTCCGACTCGCACTTGGCCGGTTTTTTTCTCAATCATACTGCAATGAGCGTAATTATGTATTTACAATTTATTGTCTGTTTCAGTGTCACGCAAGAAATTCGCACAGTTGTCACGAATGTTTTCACGAGGTGGGTCCAGACGAAGTGGCACCGCGAGAGCGCCATCTAGAGGCCCTCCTGATAGTCTACTTTTGCAAGAAGAACATAGTGATGAAGAAGACCGAGCGCAGCCACAGAATATTAAAATATAACAAATATCTTTTACGTGTGTAATACTGTCGGAAATATCTGCGAACCCAAATATATATGCGTTTTGAGTTCAGATTCGCAAGGAAAGAGAAAACATGAATTAGTATAACATACAAATAAATATATTCAGTTGACTAAGGAAAAAAATAATTATAGTATAACATACACAAAATTTTAACCCAGTCGTTGAAATTTTGTTTACCTTAATAAATAATAAAAAAGTAAAGAGATATTTAGTAAATTGCGACACATAATTTTTTTTGATTTTGTATCCCCCTTCTTATAAATATTTTAGGCCTTACCACAAAAAAAAATTAGACATCTGTTTAGCTAAACACAAATTGACATCCAACCGCTCACCGTGTCGAACGTGTAGTATGTTTTTGGTTAAGAATCACTGTTTAGTAAAACGCGTGTTCAACGAGCGTTTAACTTTTTGTAGTAATATAGTTTATGTTTATACATCACAAATGTTATTAAATATTAACTCACATATTCGCCAAATGAGCTATGTATTTGTGTTTTCAAATCCATCTTTGCCATGTTTAGTGTTTTCTCTTTCTCAACTAACCTGAGTCGTAATTTAACTAGAAGTCTTACGGTTATAGCTACCAGTGAAAGGTTTGCAAATAATAAATAGCGGAAATAATCTGCAACTGTTTTGTCTTTGCTATTTATTGGTAATCGGAAAAGGTGGGAAACTTGACTCAGTTTATTAAAACTTTTATTTGAAAGAAGTCTGCAGATATTTCCGACGATATTGATTGTGTGACAGATTTTAAAATGGCCTTAAGTAAGTGGAGCTGCACAGGTTTCGCATAAGACTGGGAATGTTTAGATACGAATATGGTTGTTGTTGTTGTTGAAAGTTAGAGTGAGGGATACATTATTAAAGTCTTACCTCCTTACTAATAAAACTTACACGCTCGTTGATCTGGTGTTTAACTTCATTTTTGTCAGCAAAAGTGTAGTTACACACCAGATCAACAGGCGCGTAAGTTAAATTAGTAAGGGGGTTAATATGCAATAAGTTTGTTTATCTAATTACCTACAGTTGAATAAACGTGATAATATGAAAGATCATAATATAAAGATAGCAGAACTTTGACTAAAAATCTACTTCTTTTATACCTGCTAGTCGTTTTATCATATAAAGTTTCAAAAGTTAACAATTCTAGTTTGTCTATAGATACTGGTTTGCAAAAGGTGGATCATACTAAAATCATGATCATGATGATCATTTTTATTATTGCTGAGAACCTACTCAATCACGTCAGCTTTCAAACGAAAAATCCTCATCGAAATGGGTTCATCCGTTCAAAAATCAAACACATAAAGTCACCCCAAATTGCTTTCCTTTTTCAGTAAAGGGTAATAAAAGAATAATGAATTGTTTCGGAATTGGAATGAAAACATCCAGAATTAACATTTAGAAGAAAACATTCATATTAAGATCATTTGGCGAAGAATGTAAATAAAATTGCCTGACATGTTTTTAACCTATTTGTTGAGCGATCTATCCAGTTACCAGACTAAAAAACACATTGATTTGATTAATAAAAACTAGCAGGAAACATGTAATTTCGGAGATGTATGTATTCAGTATTTGATACCTAAAATTTGATGATATTTTTATCAATATATAATAACAGCTATTAACTTTTAACAGTCTGTAGAGATTAAAGTGTTGATTTTACCCACTTTCCCTGCAAAATTCTTCGTTTTTTTTTCTTCCCTTCCCCTATCGATAGCTAATACAACAAAAAAAATATTATCAAAATTGGTCCACCTATTAAGGCGAGATGCGATGACTACGCGAAATGGGTATTCTTTTTTGTAGACATAGATATACTGACATATAAGTTCAAGATTCAACTTGTAGGTAATATAGATAAAAAAAGGAGGTTTTGCATATCTAGACTTTATTTTAATAATTTTAAGATAGCTATGATTGCTTAAACGAAAGGTAGGGATAGCAATAAAACCTTTCTTATTAATAGTATATATTTGTTTAACAAAGTCAAATTAATGTTAAATGTTCTAAATTATTTTAAGCTTTCGTTAATATTTGTTGAAGAGGAAATTTGGATTGGATGGATGGATTAAGTTACTTATTATTTAATTGTAAAATGCAATAAAAGTAGATGTTGTCTTTGTACATACCAATAAATAATCAACTAACATTTAATTGCTATAAACATACAATTTCATAACATCTATTTTATTTATGAAGCTAGAAACAAACAGTTATGAATATAATTTGTATGATCAGTTTATATAAATTACTAATTAAGTATGTCTTAGTTTACATTGTTTTGACCGAAGAAAAAATAAAATAAACTATGATTTCTTTATTATGATTAGGGATGAAACGTTACGAGTAAATCCAAGTGATACTCGATACTTTCTCCAATACCAAGTACTTTTAGTAACGATATTTTGAAATAAAAATAAAAATAATGGTTGTTTATTTTTTAACATTGAAAAAAAAAAAGTTTATCGTAAATTGAAGCTTCTGAAAAAATCCTAGGCTTAGTTTTGTGTAGTAAGCAACGTACTCGGGCTGAGTACTCTGCTCGGCCCAAAATAGCCCCGTTAATTTGTAAAAACTTCGCGGCAAGCCACAAATTAGCTATTCAAAAAAAATAGCAACCTTGGCAGTTGAGAAGCTTGTGTGTCTATGCCCGAAAAAAGTTTAACTGGAAGACATTTACAAAATATGTTAGTTATTTTAACAGCACCACGAAAACGGACATTTTTTCTTAAATTATTTTGAAGGTGACGTGTCTTACTAGCGCTTACCCGCGACACTCATGGTCGGGAGTAACTCAAAAATTATTATTTTATGTTAGAATATTGTAAGTAATTTCAATAAAGAATACCAATACTTGTTACGGTTTTCACTCAAAATTTTCCAAAAGCGATACGATACTAGTAAGTATCGATACTTGACGACCGATACCAGTATCAAGTAAAGTATCGATACTCCAGTGGTATCGTTCATCACTAATTATGGTTAGGCGTGTCGATACAAAAATGAATATGGAGTATTATTTACCTACATTTCGAGTGAGGATTATGTTTCTAGTAAGTATTTAATCATTTATAGAGACATAGTGTATCTATCTACATAAAAGGCAAAACTTTTTAATTCGCTTTAAGTGGTGAAATTTGTGAATCTTCAAAACAACAATAAAATAAAATATTTAAAAACGATATTCGCGTGAGTATGTAAAGCATTGTTGTTATTCTTATTTTTATGATCCAATAAAGAAACGAAATTATATTTATTTTTACCTAAATAGTTACTATCTTATCGCAAGGCTAGTAGGTGTATGATAGCAATATACTGTGCTAAAAGTACTTCCTAATCCCTGTAAACAGGGCAATATCTACCTGTTATGTTGATTAAATTAAGGGCTATTCACACACGTCAGTGTAATATCCCGTCCAGGTAAATAATTTGAACCTGGTTCTGATTAGGGAGTGTCTATTCCTATACTGACGTGGACGAGATTTTTTGCCCAGGTTCATTCCCTATACTGTTTTCGCACTTGGTATCCACACATTTGGAATGAAACAGATCGTACATTTCGTCAAATAAGTGTAAATTGTTATCTGTATTTTCACGCCCGTATCCCAGAGGAGGTAGGCAGAGCCATAACTAGGGCACCCACGACAAGCCGAAGACACTAAGTCCCACAATGTGATAGGTGGCAAGCCTATCTCCAACCGGGCACATATCCAATCCCGAGTAACTTTTTTTTAGTGACATAATTGGAAGCCAAAGTTTCTTTTTGTTGCCCGACCCGGGAATCGAACCCGAAACCTCATGCTTTTAAGTCCCATACCTTGACCGCTAGACCACAGAGGCGATTAGTTATTAGTAAGCTATTTACTGAGTAAATAACTTACTAATTCACTTATTAATTTCAGTATTCATTTTTTCCCTTTTCCTTTCTTTAGTTTTTAGCACTAGCGTTAGCATTTGCTATTAGTTTTATTGAAATTTGCATCTAGTTAGCTGATTTAACAAAAAATAAACGCATTTAAATTATTCAAAATTATTTACAAGTCATCAAAGAAAGTCATGTCAGGGTCTTGAGTAAAGCAGCTCAAGATCATTTAACGAGATTTGGCAGCAATGAGGAAACACGTGATACACTAATTTCTTCTCAATTATGTCATTTGCTCACTTTCACTGAACAAAATCGTACAAAATACCACCAAAATTGACTAATTTCTCTCAATATATATACTTAAATAAATTAAATAATTATAAAAAAATACGACCATCTTTTTTTACGTTGGTTCCAAAACTCCAATATTAATTTCAATTAATTAATTTCTGTAAAATGTAAACAAAACATACCGTTTCCGAACCTATCTTGAAGCTTCGTTTGAAACATGGACACTGATGTGTGTGAAAAAGTTCTTAGAAAGTTAGGCAAAAACATTTTTTAGTCGGTCTGACACGAGACGCACTCTATATCTACTGACACGTATGGGTAAACCTTTACCGTCTCAATAATAAATATGGATTAAAGTACTCCAAGGCTCCACATGGTATTATAGTTTTATTATACAGACAATAGTATCAACATAAGTTGAATCTTCTTAGTTTTTATTTATTAACGAGACAGTGAAGGTGCCAGTTCATGTTCAAGTGCACTTCAGTAATGCAATGAAGAGTCATGTCATGTATTAGAGTACAGAGACTTGTCCAGTCATTTTAGCGATTAACCTCGGAATGAGAGGTAATAAGCTAAATATTTGTATATACCTACCTTTATTTTGGCGTTCTAAAAGCTGTCTCATATAATCTCGTGTCTGCATCGGAAGTTATACGAGGTCAAAGGTTACAAAAAATAGTTTTTGGCGATTATCTCATTTTCTATTGTTCCAATGATGTTAACATCTATTATAAAATTGCAATTTGTAGAGAACAAAATTTAGGATAAATTTTATGTCATCCTTTTTTTCATGTGCTCAATCGTTTTTGAGATAGAGGGCGGTAAACGCGCAGCGCTGTGCCGTGTGTACTGTAATCCAAAGTCAACTATGAATATCTATGAATATTACGTTCAATTTTGAATAATTTGTACTATTTATCAGTTAATATATTATATCCACAAATTTACATATATTTTGCAATATATTAATTTAATTATACTTACCTACTTTTTGTAATTAAAAACTTATTTTACGCACGGCAGAGCGCTACGCGTTTACCGCCCTCTATCTCAAAAACTATTGTGCGTATAAAAAAAGGTTTGAATAAAATTTATCCTAAATTTTATGCTCTACAATTTTTACAACAGATGTTAACATCATTGGAGCAATAGAAACTGAGATAATCGCAAGAAACTATTTTTTATGACCTTTGACCTCCTATAACTTCCAATGCAGACGAGATTATATGAGATAGCTTTTAGAACGCCAAAACAATGATATATACAAATGTTTAGCTTATTACCTCTCATTTTTCGCCTCGTTGGTCGAGTGGCTAGCGTACACGCCTAGCTACATCGACCGACTACGAGGCTAGGTTCGATTCCCGACGGGGGCAGGCATTTGTGTGATGAACATTTAGATGTTTGCGTTTCCGGGTCTGGGTGTTTATTAAATATATTCTAGTATCTATTTAAGTATTTTCTATGTATTAGTATCGTTGACTAACACCCATAACACAAGCATATAATTTGCTTACTTTGGAGTTAGATTCAATTTTGTGACCTATCCAGTGATATTTATTTATTTATTCCGAGGTTAACGCCTTTTTATGCTAAAGTAACTGGACAATTCTACGATAGACGAAATCCGATAAGTTGTCATACTCTGAGTTGTCACTGTATATAGCGGAGCACGAAGTTTCACCTTAATTCAGGGCAACATTTAAATGACTAGCCTAATTTTGAGAGAGGGTTGAGAATCGATAACACTTTCCATTTACGAAATAATGAAAAAAAAGGACAAAATATAATTTTTAACTCAAGTAAAATACAAACAACTTGGTTTGTTGTTGTTGTTGTTGTTGTCGTTGCATGGTCAAATGTAAAGTAAACGCCAACCGCAACCGCATGCGCAGGCTGGTGACGCAGGTGACGACGTAGTGACAACAAGTGAAGTATTAACGCGGACCATTTTAAATGAATGTTCATAAAAGTAAATACAATTTGGTAATTAATACTTAAAATGCATTATAATTTTAGCCTTAACTCCCAATATTAAAATTTGGACGGTCTTTTGAAAGTAACCCTGTATTATATACTTTTACATTGATTATAAATGTATTGATACTCGTATATTACTTCCATTTTTTAAGGAAGGAAGAAAACGCATTAAATATTCCAATTAAAATCGTTATTGTTATATCTTTAAGCTTCAAAAAATAATTCACAATGTGACCACTTAAAATCAGTATTAGATAAGCAATGTTCAATTTGCTACATAGGTATTTTTAAGTTTGAATTGGATTGAATTTTTGTATTCAAAATATAAAATTATAGCTTACTAGCTAAATAATATGTAATAATCGAAATTTAGGGAATTAAACATTTTTCTAAAGATTTTTCGTCCAAATACAACTTACCAGAGTTGAATGTTAGCGAGTATAACTGACCGACACGGTAGCTTTCCCTCTTAGAAGTCTTTAAACATTTTTTGAATATAGAAAGAAAAACAAGTAGACGGGTTTTCTGATGGTATGTAATTTTATCTTAGTAAAAAAACAGAAACTGACTTCAATTATTTAATTTCCAAGTTGCGTTTTATAATTATTTTTTTTAAAAGATAGCCAATACTCGACAAATTCCGACATGATTCTGAGATGGCCCGCATATATGTTATTAATATCTCACGAATGGTTTGTGGAAATCCTTTAATCTAGATCTACCTTTCCTTGAGAAGAATCACCAAAATGGGTTCGTTATTGGAGTAATCGCGTAACAAACATATAAAAAAACGTACTTCCGAATTGAGACTATCGTCTTTTTTGGAGTCGGTTAAAAATACGTGTCCTTTGACACAAAAAACTTTAATG
>NJDD01001944.1:110657-136352 GCA_002245505.1 Calephelis nemesis | reverse complement strand
TAATTATACCAGTATCTTTACGCTCATATCCCCGAAATAGTAGGCTGAGGCACAAACAGGGTTCTCACTAGCCGAAACCAAGTCCCACAATATGATAGGTGGCAAGCCTATCGCCAACCGGGCACATATCCACGGACAACTTTATTTTTATTAAAAAGTTGGTAATACACATTCTCTTTTTTTTGTTTTCCGACCCGGGGATCGAACCCGGGACCTCGAGAAGTCAAGTCTGACGCCGGACCGACCAGAAGAACGGCAGACCACATAGGTGAATAATAACAATAATATTTATTCGGCCACGTTTACAAAAATCATTTACAAGATACAAATATATGGTCATATTACTCTTTTATATGCTTCAAGTTCATTTTAACTTTTTTCTATGGGAAAAGCGACGTTGCAGCGTGTAATGACAGATAATAACCATCAACTTTAATTATGTGTTGATTAGAATGCAATCGCCAGTTATTAACAAACGGGATAAGACTGGAAATGATGCAATTCTTTTTTCGGCTTCTCATTGAAAATGAGCTTTCCAGTTCTTTACTTACTTACGAGTAATCTTTGATTATAATATATAAGCTCTTAATGTACGGTTAATATTACTTTTGAGATAAGTTATAATAAATCTTACGATTAAAATACATGTTACGGCAAATGATGATGAAATTTCCTTATCTTGTGTTAGTATTTTACGAATTTGAATGTAACTGAATTCATATATTTATTAAGTTTAATGTGGTATCTATATAAGTATTTCTATGTATTAGAATCGTTGACTCACACCCATGACACAAGCATATAATTTGTATACTTTGGGGTTAGATTCAAATTGTATAACTTGTCTAGGGATATTGTTCAATATATATGTTTCTTGAATACATCATCTATTTTTATACGCTAAGTAAGTAGGTGCTCTGTGAAAAAGTTAATAATTTTAAAATAATACTTTAGAAGTTCTTTCTCACAAGAATGGTAATAAAATTGAGTTCTGTAAATTTACTAAATATTCTAAGTTAAACTACGAAATTTCATTGCAAATTTACAAACCTTTAAGTGTAAATCTATCGATTCGTTGTAAAATTGCGACACCGATAAAGTAAGTATTAGTAGATTTTAACTGGAGTCAGAGTGCTGTACAGTGATTGCCAGGGTGGCGATCCACCAACTTACTAATTTCTATCGGCATAATGATTGTAAGGTAGCCGGAAGACTTGTATAGTAGGCTAACATCCCGGCCACTGGACAGTGACGCATCTTTAGCATAGGTCATGTAATTTCTAAGCTTCAGCCATTTGCTGTTTCCTTTAAAGAAAATATTTTCATATCTTAGGTTAGGTTATAATGGTTTAAAGCTGGTGTTGACTACTTGAAATGTCGGATTCGATTCCCATTTTTGGGTGACTCAAAGTGTGTTTTATAATGTTTTAATAAAAACGATGCTGCCCGGTATCATCAAAACTACAGTTCCGCAGTTCCACCGCAGTTTTACCACCATTCACATTGTAGGACTAAGTAGCACCTCTGGCTAATGTCGAGTGCCTGATTGCATCTCTGTCTACCTTTTTGAAGATAAGGGTGTGAAGATACTAAGGTAACTTAAAATTTATGTGTAATAATAGTGTATTTATATTAGCCACCGCTGATTTGTATTTTTATTCAAGATTCCTTTTGTAATAGAAATTTTTATTTTACTAAAATTTATTAAAATGCCTGTCACTTCACTCATTTTAAATACATTTCAATTGTTCTATAAATTTGTAAAAGGCCAGCACACGTTAAATATGTCACTACCAACAAGAACACTGGTGGTAGAGTGCTGTGCAGGAACATGCGCGGGTAGACATCCACCACCTTACCTATTCCTGCCGCCATGATGGCAATGTCATGTGTTTAGATCCGGAAGGTAGGAAAACCGGTAAACTTGTACAACTGGCCCAACATCTCGGCCACTGGACACCTACGCACCTATAACATCTAAAGTATATTTTAGGCCACGTTGAACTCTTACTCGTAATGTGTGCTGTGAGCTCGTATGAAAAAGGTTTATGTGTGATTTGAATTATTGTCCCACTAACATGATAAATGCAAAAGTTTGTATATATTGTTTGTTTGTTACTTCTTCAAGCAAAAACTGCAGAACCGATTTTGATGAATTTTGGCACATTCAGGGAGGGTAATTTGGATTAATACATAGGATAGTTTTTATCCCGAAAAAATGTTTCTGTGGGACAAATATTTCACAAAATAGCAATACCGGTTTTTTGAGCAGTTTAAAAATGACAATTTTGCGCCATTGAAGAACAAACTAGCAGACGTACTAAAAACATACATTTTCAGCTGTCAATTTTTAGTCATTTTGACTTATTTTTTAACCAACTGTACTTTTGATTTTTGACTTTTGAAACAACTGTTTTTTGTATGATATTGGAAGGCAAACAAGCAGATTTGATGGTGAGAAATTCACGCCGCCTAGAGACACCAAAGGTGGTAATGGTGCGTTGCCAACTCGAGGCCGGGATGTTAGGCTTCGAGGAAAAGTAGGTTTAACGGCTACCTTACCCTCCAAACTGGAACACGTTATGGTGGCAGGAAAAGGTAAGCTGTGGTACCGATCCGGGTGAGTCGCTGCGAAACTCTACCACCTAATACCCGATTATTTGGTCAGATACAGACTGATTTTGATCTTTTGTATTAGATTATGATTCTGAGGTGGTTCCACATTAATTTTGTCGAGGCCCGACTAGTAGTTTCATGACCTCATCAATGATGTCGTGAACATAAACAAAAAATATATGCATTATTAACTATAACTCAAAACTGCTAGTAGGATTTTAATGTTTGTATGGAACCATCTCAAAATCCCTAGCAAATCTGAATCAATTTAAAATAAAATATTAAAAAAAAATACCTTCACGCCCATATCACCGAAAAGGTAGACAGAGGTACAACCAGGGCACCCACGACTAGCCGAAGATATTAAGTAACAAAATGTGATAGGTAGCAAGCCTATCGCCAGCCGGGCACATATCCTATCCCGAGCAACATATTTTTTTGAAATTGGAAAAACCCACTTTTTTTGTTGCCCGACCCGGGATTCGAGCCCGAGACCTCATGCTGTCAAGTCCAACAACTGAACCGCTAGACCACAGAGGCGATTTAGTTTTATTAAAATCGGTTTTTTGCAGTTTTACTAAACTTAATCTTATATATAAAAATCAGTTGCTGTTCGTTAGCTTCGCTAAAACTCGTAAACGAGAATCGATTTAGATTATTTTGGTCTTGAATTGTTCATAGAAGTCCAGGAAAAGCTTAATAATAAGAAAATAGGAAAAACAACACTTTAAATTATCCCATACGAACAGGACGTGTGGAACGAAGTTCGCCGGGACAGCTAGTTACGTATATTTTCAATACACAGAATTCACTCTTAAACAGTTTCGTTATATGTACTTATATAAGTAGTCCTTATAAAGTCGTAAAAGAAATCGTAACTGAAATGTAATCGTAACAATATGGAAATTTATGGTTGAAAGACATAGAATATACATAAAATAAATTATACACCGCGCAACTTCGCAACGGATGTTGTTTGAATTACTGTTAGTTTTATTAACGAGGTAGCATAGTGATGGGTAAAAGACATACAGTACTTATGTAAATTTAAATATGTGATGCAAAAACTTTGGACCCCTTTTTACGAAAATTACGCGAACGTAGGAGCATAAAATTTGGTACACTTATAGTTTATATGTAGGAAAAGAGCAGGATGCTAATATTTTCAATATTAATGCTTATAAAGTACATCAAATCAATAAATAAAACATTACCCACACTACCATGCATTTGACATACACAAACAAATTTATTGATGATTACGATAAAAGATCACAGATGGCGCACTAAAAAGTTTGATTCGTGTTTCGGTTTCCAAACTTACCTAAAAAAATTATAAACTTTTAGTACACATTAGAAATTATCGTTTTTTATCCGTTCTCAAAGATCCAGTTTTAGATATTCCTGTAACGATTTCGCATATTTTGGGACCTAGCATATAACTGAATATAACTTATTACATTATTATATATAACTTATTACAAATAAGTGTCCCTGGACATGTCACACAAATTGAATCTAACCCCAAACTGAGCAAATCACATGTTTGTGTTATGGGTGTTAGTCAACAATACTAACACATGGAAATACTTAAATAGATACCAGAATATATATTAATA
The DNA here is from genome assembly GCA_002245505.1 of Calephelis nemesis. Classification (NCBI taxonomy): domain Eukaryota; kingdom Metazoa; phylum Arthropoda; class Insecta; order Lepidoptera; family Riodinidae; genus Calephelis; species Calephelis nemesis. The sequence goes on along the minus strand of NJDD01001944.1, from coordinate 132,117 downwards.
AACACCCGGACCCGGAAATGCAGACATCTAAATGTTTATCACACAAAAACTGATTTCCTTAAACAGATAAAAGCTATTCACGGTATATTTGCAATAAACATCTATTAATAGGGTAGTAAATAATAAATTGCTTCAATCTGATAGGAATATTAAAAGCCATCGTGGTCATAAAAGGGCTATTAACAATAATGATAGGGATATCGTAAATTAGTGTAACTAGAGAAGTAGTTTAGCCCTTGTGATTTATTACTTAATCAAAAAATAATCGCTAAACCGAACACTGCCTACCTTTATACGCTTTTTATTACCGTCTGCTAAACCTTAGAGCAGGGGTGGGCAAATTCTTTTGACCGCGGGCAGGTAAGTTAAAAAAATGTAGTAGCGGCCAGTAAATTATAATTAATCTTGAGGCGGGCCGGTTTATTGAAACACCTAAAAATAGCAGTAAATATTATAAAAAGTTGTATAAAGATAACATAAGGCATTTTTTATACAATTTTACAATCCTTTATTAAAATAAAATCTTTTTATGAAGTTTAACATATGAAATACGCAATATATATGTTTGAAGTATCGATTCAGTACCTTAATTGTTCAAATTTCAATAGTCTTTTAACATTTCTATCATTAGTGTTTTAAGGAGGTTCACATGTTTTCTAAGAAAAACCCTCGGCGGGCCAGATTAAAACCTCTCAGGGGTCGGGTCAGGCCCGCGGGCCGTAATTTGCGCACCCCTGGTTTAGAGCAAAATAAAATACGAGATAGCATAGGCTTTGTCTAGGGATCGTTAATTGCCTCAACCAAACATGTTCTTTAACTTATTTCTAGCTACATATTTCACAACTATTGTTATTGTGACGCGCATTTAATGAAATTAAGTCATAACCTGCTCGGTGAACGTCGTACCTCTTGAAATTGACTGACAGCTTGTCTGGGAAAAAACAGTTTTGTTTTTCCTGTTTTCCCTTCAATTTTCATAATTTATCTCTTTACATGAACTTTTTCCTAACTATAGTTAAAATAATAAAAAAATAGTTTGCAAAATTTGTCCATCCGATCAGGATGGCGTGAATGACCAAGAAAAATGGGGTATCAATTTTATATAACAAAGTCGCTTTCCGCTATTAGTCCCTATGTATTCGTAAATATTTAAAACAATGCATTCGATTGTGATGGGGTTTTTGTGACAGATGGAGTTATTTATTAACTGGGTGCCCTGGTTAAATACAGGTGTATAGATACAAATTATAAAAATCAGTCTAACTAAAAAGTAAGCATATTGTTGATGTTTGTGTTTTGGGTGTTAGTCGACGACACTGACACACAGAAAATCATACTTTGGTAACGTATTGAATGTTATAACAAACACCAGACCCGAAAATACGGATATTATATGTCAACAAATGTACAGATGATTGCCCCGTAGGAAATTTAACCCGTACGTCATGATTAGTCGGTTGGATTTAGTCAGCGAGGCGGTCAAAAAGCGGCCGAAAAGACGGTCTTGTCGCTAATATCAATAATCTTCATACAAAATCTACAACAGTAATAATACCAGTATCTTTACGCTCATATCCCCGAAATAGTAGGCTCAGGCACAAACAGGGTTCTCACTAGCCGAAACCAAGTCCCACAATATGATAGGTGGCTAGCCTATCGCCAACCGGGCACAAATCCACGGACAACTTTATTTTTATTAGAAAGTTGGTAATACACATTCTCTTTTTTTTGTTTTCCGACCCGGGGATCGAACCCGGGACCTCGAGAAGTCAAGTCTGACGCCGGAAAGACCAGAAAAACAGCAGACCACATAGGTGAATAATAACAATAATATTTATTCGGGCACGTTTACAAAAATCATTTACAAGATACAAATATATGGTCATATTAATCTTTTATATGCTTCAAGTTCATTTTAACTTTTTTCTATGGGAAAAGCGATGTTGCAGCGTGTAATGACAGATAATAACCATCAACTTTAATGATGTGTTGATTAGAATGCAATCGCCAGTTATTAACAAACGGGATAAGACTGGAAATGATGCAATTCTTTTTTCGGCTTGTCATTGAAAATGAGCTTTCCAGTTCTTTACTTACTTACGAGTAATCTTTGATTATAATATATAGCTCTTAATGTACGTTTAATGTTACTTTTGAGATAAGTTACAATAAATTTTACGATTAAAATACAAGTTACGGCGAATGGTGATGAAATTTCCTTATCTTGTGTTAGTATTTTCAAATTTGAATGTAACTGAATTCATGTATTTATTAAATATATTCTGGTATTTACCTAAGTATTTCTGTGTATTAGAATTGTCGACTAACACTCATAACACAAGCATTAAATTTGCTTACTTTGGTGGTTAGATTCAAATTGTGTAACTTGTCCAGGGATATTTATTTATTATTTAAATTTCTTGAATACATAATCTATAAGTTGAAAAAATATCATTTTACAATAAAACTTTAGAAGTTTCTCACAAAAATGAATTGGAAATAAAAAAAATTGTGTGTGTACTTATGTACACGCGTTAGAAGTTATACTTATTCGGCGTAATAAGATAAAAATCTTTTTAAAAATTTTATCTTTTACCTTATTTTACATTTGTAGACAAAATGACACTAACCATAGAAACAAAGAAATATTGTGAATACAGTTGTCAATTCTCACGCAAACATACGTAGATGTCCTTACTTTTACTTTGTTGGTACCTTTTTTTAAAAAACCAAAATGTTATCTATAGCTAACTTCATCATGTCGGTTTTTCGTGACGATGTTCGCGCACTTCGTAAAAATTTACCCTCATCATTTTTTCCTAACACGCCAAAAGAAGTATAACTTCAATAAATTTTGTAAAATTACTAAATATTGTACGTTAAAAGACGAAATGTCATTGCAAATTTATGAAACTTTAAGTGCAATTCTTTGTGAAAATTGTGACACCGATAAAGCATTAAGTAGGTATTAACCGATTTGTAGTAACCGAGAGTGCTGTGCAGTAACTTGCCTGGCTGGAGTTTTTTTTATGATATAGAAAGGCAAACAAGCAGACGGATTTCCGGATGGTAAGAAACACACGCCGCCTAGAGACACCAAAGGTGGAAATGGTGCCTTGCCAACCTGAGGTCGGGATGTTAGGCCTCGAGCAAAAGTAAGTTTACCGGCTACCATACCCTCCAAACCGGAACACGTCATGACGTTATGGCGGTAGGAATAAGTAAGGCGGTGGTACCAATCCGGGCGAGTCGCTGCGAAACTCTACCACCTAGTCAGATGTCATGGTGTTAGTGACGGTAAGCCTGCCTCGCCTTTTACGAGCTGCCTGGCAGGAAGGCAGATGGTCTATTCTGCAAAGGAGCCCGGACCAACACGGGGTAAACCACCAACTCATCAATTCCAGCCGCCATAATGACTGTCGTATTCTGGTTCCATCTATAGGGTAGCCGGTATAGTTGTATATTAGGTCTGACATCCCCGCCCTGGACAGTGACGCATCTATAGCAAGTGTAGGTCATGTTATTTCTTACCATAAGGAGAGCCATATAATGTTTACTTTGTTTTCCCTTAAAGAAAATATTTTTATATCTAAGGTCACCCTTGTGGTTTATGATGATGATGGTTCAAAGGTAGTGATGACTACTTGAAATGTCAAATTCGAATTCCATGTTGGGCGACTGAAAATATGTTAACAATGTTCTAATAAAAAGAACCCTGTAAAATTTCAGTTCCTATGGCCTACCGCAGTTTTGCCACCAATCACATTGTGGCAGTAAGACGTATCTTTGGCTAATTTCGAGTGCCTTATTGCACCTCTGTCTACCCTTTCGAGAATAAAGGTGTGAAGATACATAAGTAACTTAAAATTTTGCTGTAACAGTGCTATTACAAAAATTGTATTTAGTGTACAGTTGTATGCATCCGCTAATTTTTATTTTTTTCTAGATACAATTTTTTGTATTTTAGTTTTTTCTTTATGAAATTGGAAGGCAAAGAAGCAGGCGGATTTCCTAATGGTAAAAAATTCACGCCGCCTAGAGACACCAGAGGTGGTAATGGTGCGTTGCCAACTTGAGGCCGAAATGTAAGACCTAGAGCAAAAGTGACATGCGACTAGGTGGTAGAGTTTGACAGCGACTCGCCCGGATTGGTACCACCGCCTTACCTATTCCTGCCGCCATAACGTCATGACGTGTTCCGGTTCGGAGGGTAAGGTAGCCGGTAAACGTACTTTTGCTCGAGGCCAAACATCCCGACCCCAGGTTGTCAACGCACCATTACCACCTTTGGTGTCTCTAGGCGGCGTGAATTTCTTGCCATCAGGAAATCCGTCTGCTTGTTTGCCTTCCTATAACATAAAAAAAAAGTAAGCTTACCGGCTACCTTACCCTCCGAACCGGATCACGTCATGACGTAATACATTTCGATTGTTCTAAAAAATCGTAAGTGGCGAGCACTCGTTAAATAGTCCACTAGCAATAAGAGTAGAGTGCTGTGCAGCAACATGAGCGGGTAGAGTAGGTAGGTATCCACCGCTTTACCTATTCCTGCCGCCATAAAATGACAATCTCATATGTTCAGGTCCGGAGAGTTGGGTAGTCGGTAAACTTGCAGTACTGATCCACTATCACAGGACACTTACGCACCTATTACAAACATCTAAGGTTATTTTAGGCCATGGTCAATTCTTGCATGAGTGCTGTGCGCTCATATCAAAAAAGTGATTTGAATAATTATGATAAGTATTTTACAAATAATAGTGCCAGTTTTTAGAACAGTTTAATCATACCAAATTTCGTTAAAAAACCAGCCAATTAGTTTTACGCGATTGAAAAACAAACTAACAGACATAAAAACATACGTTTCAGCTGTCAATTTTTAGTTATCTTACCTTATTTTTAAAACTAGCTTCCGCCCGTGTCTCCGGCCGCACGGATGTCGGTCTTCGCGTGATGAAACTGAAAAATTAAGATTTTCTTTTCTACGTATTTTTCCAGGATAAAAAGTATCCCATTTTATGGCCAGGATAATAAGGTATAATTATACTAAGTTTCATCGAAATCGAACCATTAGTTTTCACGTGATGCCTGAACATACAGACAGACAGACAAACAAAACATTTTTAAATCACATATTTGAGCTTGGTATCGATCCAGTAACACCCCCTGCTATTTATTTTTTCAATATTTTCAATGTACAGAATTGACCCTTCTACAGATTTATTAAATGTATAGGCTACTAATTTTTTTTGTATGTTTGTTGATGGATATACTATATTTTGAATTGTCCAGATATGAACCAATTTTATGGTTCAGATCATGATTCTGAGGTGGTAGTAAATCATAAACATGAAAAAAATATTAACTGTATTGAATTCAAGTATTCAAAACTAATGGGTAGTAGGATGTTGATAAAATTTACATGGATATTATGTGGATAATAATAGTAAGTCGAGTGACTAAAGTACACCCCTAACTACACCGACCAACCAGGCATTTGTGTGATGAACATTTAGATGTCTGCATTTCCGGGTTTGGATGTTTATTAAATTTATTCTGGTATTTATTTAAGTATTTCTATTTATGAAAATCATTGACTAACACTTATAACACAAGCATATAATTTGCTTACTTTAAGGTTAGATTCAATTTGTGTGACTTGTCCAGGGATATTTATTATTACTGGAATCACTAGCTATGTTTCGAAGAAATAATTATTATCAAATAATGTAGTGCATAATAAAATTGTTGTTTCGAAAATCAGTTTTTGAAGTTTTATTGCCCTTAATTTATGTATATTTACAATGTACAGAATTCACTTCTCTACAGTTTTTTATATGTACTTATATGAGTAGACATTATGAAGTCGTAAAAGAAATCTTTACTGAAATGTAATCGTAACAATATGGAAATTTATAGTTAAAAGACATAGATTATACCAACATAAATTTATAAACCGTGCAACTTCGCAACGGATGTTGTTTGAATTACTGTTAGTTTTATTAACGAGGTAGCATAGTGATGGGTAAAAGACATACAGTATGTAAATTTAAATATGTTATGCAAAAACTTTGGACCCCTTTTTACGGAAATTGCGCGTAGGAAGGAGCATAAAATTTGGCACACTTATAGTTTATGTGTAAAGAAGTGCAGAACGCTAATATTTTTCAATAATAATGCTTATAAAGTACATTAGATCAATAACTAAATCATTACCCACACTACCACGCTTTTTTTTTATGTTATAGGAAGGCAAACAAGCAGACGGATTTCCTGATGGTAAGAAATTCACGCCGCCTAGAGACACCATAGATGGTAATGGTGCGTTGCCAACCTGAGGTCAGGATGTTAGGCCTCAAGCAAAAGTAAGTTTACCGGCTACCTTACCCTCTGAACCGGAACACGTCATGACGTTATGGCGGCAGGAATAGGTAATGCATTTGACATACACAAACAAATTTATTGATGATAACTATAAAAGATCACAGATGGCGCACTAAAAAATTTGGAAACAATGTAGGTAGTTGGTCTTGAGAAATGAAGATGGCGTTCTTATCAACAAGATACTAAAATTTATTATGGGCGAATTTCGACCAATGGGTGACCACTAGTGCTATTTAAATATATATCCTCATCATTATTTACTAACATTTCATCAGCCTTTAGTTTTCATACCGAACAAACAAAAATCTGTCCAAATGATAACATGTTGTTCAGCGAAGGCTGGAATATAGTCTTTGGTTAAGTAAGGATCGCACTATTCTTATCTGGGCCGGAACATTTTATAAATATAAAACAACGTGCAATGTAATTCTATTCCATTCTCTCAATACAAAACGTGTATGTGTTTGTGCGTTTATTGTGACGCAGTTTCGTGTTTTGCAAATCATTATTCTAAACAAGTTTCACTTCGCCAAATACAGAAAACATAATTAAAATTCATTCAACTTACAAAATCTCCTGAGACAAAACATGTCTTAATGTAGCTTAGAAGTTAGAATCATCTTGGCTACGTCAAAAAACTTCTTCACGACAGCTTTTAATAAAAAAATCTGCGTTGAAATCGGTCCATCCGTTCAAAAATTAACCATACACACACACGCGCACGCATGCACGCACGCACGCACACACACACGCACGCACGCGCGCGCGCTCTCACACACACACACACATTCTCACATAAACTCACATAATATACTCTAGGAGAGGAACAAACAGAGAAATAGAGAAACGTCAATCTTCGTTTTTCGACAGTGATGAACAAAACTCCTCGCTTGGTGTCAGAGGGTCGTCACAATAAGTAAGTAGGTACAAATCCACAGACAGACTTCCAATACACACACGAACAAGTCAAACTTACACTTCCCATTTTGATGTGCTATAGATGAAGTGCAACGGTTAAGAAACATACCTAATATCCATTACCATGCTTACGATGAGCTTAAATGCCTGATTAGGTCGCAGATCTCCCTCGGATCTCCATAAAATATAGCTAAGAATCTTCTCTTCAGCTTTCACGTAAAAAAGCATTTAAATCCGTCAATCCGCTGAACTGATCCCAACACACACAGACACGTAAATATTATAACACCCCTCGTTTTGCGTTGGGATTTAAATAGGAAATGAATAGGTTCTAACATTTGTGTCATTGTTAAAGGAAAATAGTTCAGACCTTTACATAATGATTCAGTTTCAGTTTTCAGCTAATTTCAAAAAAGAAGTATTTCGAATCCTTTATGTTAATCGATTTCTCGGTCATTTCTGAATCCATTAAAAGATTTTTTAGAAAGAACGTACTTCTGAGGTGGTCTCATAACCATTAAGATTGTGTAGATAAATAAATATTAAAATCAAATATGGCTTTTGTAGTTTTACTGGTCTCAAATGATTTAACTGGCTAATTTTTGTATTTATATTAGTTTGACTTTAAAAAGATCTTTTTGATCAAAAATCGTAAAAACATAGCTTGTATAGTGCTATTATTTAAATTATGCGCTTCGGCTATATTCATCAAGCTTCGGAAATCCGAATGTATTTTAATGATATCTATATAGACTTGTTATTACATAATTAATTATTTCGCTTAAATTTAGATTAGGTTAACCAATTTAAAAATAAAAGTAAAAAGAGTTAAAAGTGTAAAGCCGAATCGCATAATGTAGTAGTAGTTCTATACTAGGCTGTATGAAGTTGGTTAAAGCAGTTAATAAATAAACGAATATTAGTTCTACTCTTCAAGGAATGTGACATAGCACAAAACGGTAGAGTCTGCAATCAGTTCTGCTGAGTTTCACTCAAAATATTCACGCTGTTACTTTTACAACGCGCGGGCGCACATGACAACGCTCTGTTTCCTTAGGTCTTATTGTTTTACCTATCATATAGCATAAAAAACATTACCTTTGTTTTTTTTTTGTGTTTCAATTCTTCTTTGAAGAATATGGGCCTATTTTCTAAAAAAATGTACTGCCTCTTGTTATGTCTAATAATTTTTAAATTGCAAAACTTATGACTTGGAAAATATTAGACAGTAGGTAAAGAACATACTTCAAAACAAAAGTACGAGTAATAAATAAAATCAAGATTACACGTTAATTATTATGGCCCAATTTAAATTTTCATTTGTACCCCTCTCCCATGGGAACTCCTTTAGTAAGCGGGACAAAAAGTAACCTTCCTCAGTACCTACCTACCAGCCAAATTCTGTCAGGATCCGCTCCGTAGATTCAGCGTAAATCGCAGTCTAGATTCAGACAGATATACTGAAAAAAATCTTTCATATAGTGTTCTAGTGCCCATTTTTATTGTTATGTTATATTTGTTTTTAAATATTTTTCATTTACAAAATTCACTATCTTACAGTAATAAGTATTGATAATTCAAAAAATACTTAAAAAAGCAAGTGAGAAGCGATCGTAAATTCCAAAATAACTAACATAGTTAATGTTCCTAGTTAGTAGGGTTTTGCAAAGATTCGCTCGAATTGCATTAGTAGCACTGTCATGCGTATTCCTGTCATCATAACGTCAGTGCTCGACACTGCCACGTTCCTGTTGGAGACTAGGGAAGTAATTTATGCAAAAGACTCCAAGTCTCGGGTCTAGACAACTACTGTTAACACCTATTAGATCATAAGATATTTCTGTAGTTAGAGATAAGCTCCCTTTTGTGCATTTTTACTTCTTTTGTATTTTGAATATTTTATACAGAAAATACAAAAATATATAAAATACTAAAAAACAAATAAAATTGATACTAGACATTTATATTTACTACTAGCTGTTCCGGCGAACTTTGTTCCACCCGTTCAGTTGTGGGGGAAAAATAAAGTATTGTTTTTCCCATTTTTCCTGCAACTTTGCCGGTTTTCTTTTCAAAGGAATCTTCTTCTGACAATAACTAATACAAAAAGAAAAGAATTAGCCAAATCAGGTTGAGTCGTTCGATAGTTATATGCGCTTACCAACACATTTAACAATTCATTTATTTATTATAGATAAAAGATATTATAATATAATAGAGAACATTTTAATCTCATTTCATAGCCACGTTGGTCGAACTGTTTAAAACGTAGTGATTATATTTTCATTAGTGCTAACACTAACTCCAATTGTCCTCCAAGGTGCTTGGATTGCATTTTCTATAGGAACAGATAAGTTTTGCAAAATAATGTCCAAGTTCTTATATAGATTAAATGATAGTTTAAATTGCGGTCTGGATACAGTCAGACAGACTGAAAAAAAAATCCTTAAAATTTCGCTTCTGTAGTCTGGCGGTCCGGCGCTGAATTTGACTTCTTGAGATCCCGTGTTCAATCGCTAGGTCGGGTAACAAAAAAAAATAGAAAATGTTTATTTCAATTTTCTAATAAAAATAATGTTGCTCCGGATTGGACATGTGCCCGGTCGGCATGCCAACTATGACATTGTGGGACTTAGTGTCTTCGGATAGTCGTGGATGCCCTAGTTGTGTCTCTGCCTAACTCTTAGGGAAAATGGGCGTGAAGATACTGTACTACTATAAAATTTTATTCTGCTGCCCATTTTTATTGTATGCAAAACAATAAAAATGGGCAGCTGAATAAAATTTTTGTTTTTAAATATGTTTAATGAATAGAATTCACTATAAGTATCTATTGATAATTCAAACACTATCTACTAAGCCGATCTTGTTTAAAGTTGTTGGGACCACCTCTGAATCATAACCTATCATTCGACAAAAAAGACATCATAATAGGTACATCAATTATTGACAGAAACAGCATAACAAGCATACAAAAACTGTTTGTCATTTTCGACAACGACGAATTTCAAAAAATATGGTTACTTTGAGATCTCTAATAAATTGCAGTATAATAACATGAACACCAAAACCTGTGCAGTAGTCTATCTCCATATTATCTGACAGGCGGGACGCGACAGCGGAAAGCCGCGACGAACCATATAATTAGCTTAAACGTGAGTGAAGGTACAGTCAGCTACAAATAAATCAGACACAGAATGTTGTAATTATAGAAATATTTGTTTATAATGTGTCATGTAAAGAAAGGAATCCTCGTAAATCGGATCGAATGAGTCCAAACTCGATATGTTTACTAGCAGCTATTCCAGGGTTCGTCTCCTATCTTTCAGCCCCATCATCAGACCAGCTCAGTGGTACCAGCCCTCGTTAGTGTATCAACTGTTAGGTCTCACACTTGCTTAAAAGTGAATGAATACCCATGGAGCAAGTAACATCTCTTCTGATGCTTACGAATAGGCTGCAAACGAGCTGATGACTCTGATCATTCAAATGTTATGATGGAACAGACAGACACACTCGCGCGCGCGACAAACTTATAACAACCAACGTTTTGCGATGTTAAAAAGCAAAAATTATCGGAAGTGAAACTAAATTATAAAGAAGAAAAAGTCTACTAATGCTTAACATGAAAAATAGTAAATTGTGCATTACCTAGTAATAGTATAGTTGTAGGTTTACACCGCGAAAATTAATGTCAAATCTATCTATATTCTCTACTCTTAAATCTACCTACATTTTTAAGGATAAAAGGATTAGCCGTAATAGTATGTTTCTAGATTTTACAGTTCTTCTTGTGTTTAATTTCTTTTAAAATATATTCTCCTTCAGCTATTTCTACCTTGAGCACGCAAATAAAACACACTAAAATCCTACGCCTATGTTGTAAAGACGATTTGTTATACTATTATATATATACTAGTACCTAGTATAAATCGTAGGGGCACGCTATGATGGCCGGCTTGACGTTTATAATATTACCTAAGAAAATGTTTATATTTTCGTTTTTTTATAAATACATAAAAATCTATTTTTTTCTATAATAAATGGACATTCATATCACTACCATAACCTTGATCTCCTCTAGAACTTGATCGCCTCTGTGGTCTAGCGGTCCGGGTGTTGGACTTGACTGCATGAGGTCTCGGGTTCGAATCCCGGGTCGGCCAACAAAAAGTAAATTGGGTTTTTCCAATTTTCTAATAAAAAAATGTTGGACGGGATTGGAAATGTGCCCGGTTGGCGATAGGCTTGCCACCCATCACATTATGGGACATAGTGTCTTCGGCTAGTCGTGGGTGCCCTGGTTGTGCCTCTGCCTACCTCTTCGGGGATATGGGCGTGAAGATACTTTACTTTTACTATAACCTTTAAGTAAAGGTTATGTGTGATGAATACATGAGTGTATTCATCATGTGTCAGCCTTCATAACGTACACCTAGTATAATAATATTAATCTAAGTAATATCACTGACTGTACATAGGCGATGGTGTTCAAGTTCAAGTTTGTTGACATGTATTCATAGCAGTATGTCTACGTTAGTTTGTCCATGAGGATATGGGTTGCGACAACCCCACTAGTGAAATACCTAATCTTATAATATATCAGTCAGTTAGACTAGGGGCCGGACCTTACATTTTAGAGCCGCCATTTTTTCTTGCAGATTTCCATGGACATACTATTTTCCATCATGTGATCGAAGTAAATAGTCGGCATGCTAGATTTTTCTAAAAAAAAATATGAATTTCTGCATTGGATACAGTATCGATCATAAAGCCAAAGCCAAAAGAATAAACAATCTAACACCAAAGTACGTAAGTAAGTGACAAAATTCGCGCGCCGTTTGTATTTTTCATCGTCAAGCATTGGCAGCCAAACATCTGCCGGAATGCTTTTTTTTGACAATGAAAACAGCTATAAAAGTAATTAACTTTTAGAGTACACTCAATAGTCGTCTCTTCAAAAAACTGTGCTCTGATATGAACTCTGAACACGAAACTCTGCTTTTCCATACGAAAGTACGTTGCCCTTCCAAAGGAAACATACCGAACTAAGTGAGGAAAAAAATTATTCTTAGTTAAAAAAAAGTCACAAAACTTCTCCAATTCAAATCTTCCAATTATTCAAGAAAATCAAAGAGCTATCGGAGAAGTTTTGTGACTTTGAATTTAAAATTAGATTTGCTTATTTAGTCATTTTTTTCACGCAACTAAATAAAATAAATCTTCAATTGCAAGGTTAAAGAATTTTGCAGATGCAAGGTATGAGCAATATATTTGCTCGTAAAGATAAATCCTAAATCCTGGGCATTTATCTCTAAAATCGAGTTATGGATAAACAAAATCAAAAGCAAAATCTTTCCTGTGCTTACGGTCAGTAAAATTATTGACGGACAATCTGCTGATATTAAATGAAAAACGCAGATGAAAATTAAACTCCATTTGAAAAACTTAAAAAGTGAATTCGTTCGCTACTTAACCGGAGATGACAAAAGTATTCAGAAACTGATTCGCGATCAGTTGTTATCAACATTCGTTAACGTTTTTGAGGTGCCTGATGAAGTTCAAGAAGAAGTTATTGAAATGCAACAAGACAGAGACTTAAAAGATACATTTGAATCAGTGATTACTCTTGAAATTTTTTGGTGTCTAAAGGCTTTTTTTTCATTTTTTTAGACAACATATCTATGCGAGAAGGGGTTCTCAGCACTTTTGATTATAAAAACAAACACCGAAATCATTCGGATGCCACTGCCGACATACGGTTAGCTTTAAACAGCACTGAAGCAAGATTAAAAAATTAGTAAAATCTTTCATATATTTTTTTGTTCATTTTTATTATTATTTACAACCACATTTTAATGAGATTTTTGTGCTTGTATTGACATGTGAATTCACTTTGAAAATTTTTTTTTTTATTTATTGAAATATAAAAGAACATTTTCATTTACTTACATTTATTTGACCACCTCGTTGGACGAGTGGCTATCGTACACGCCTAACAACAACCATCAACCACGATGCTCGGGTTCGATTCCCAACGGGGGCAGGCTTATACGTGATAAACATTTAGATGTCTGCATTTCCGCGTCTGGGTGCTTATTAAATTTATTCAAGTATCTATTAAAGCATTTCTATGTCTTAATATCGTTGACTAACACCCATAACACAAGCATATAATTTGCTTACTTTGGGGTTAGATTCAATTTGTGTAACTTGTCTAGTTATACTATTTATTTATTTACTCCAAATCAATAAACCAACTGGTTGGTCCACGGCATAACGGAAATTTTGTCAAATGGTCCCCCAGGACCAAAAGGTTAAAAACCACTGGTCTATAACAACATAAAGATTATCGAAATAAAACCTTTGCATCTTTACCTTTCAATATCAAAAAAAAATCGGTGCGAGTACTTTTGTGAGAAATTGTACCTACTTGAAAAAATAATAACATAATCTGTAACAAAAATACATAAATCATACTTGTATATAACTAGATCAATGTGTGTGAATTTAATATACTTTTTGTAAAACTGTGTACTTTCAAAATATCTGTGACTTTTGCGTGACGGATCTTAAAATTTCACTCTCATCATTCATTCATAACGCGCCTAAACAAGTACAACTTCAAAAAAATATTCAAAATTGGTTACGCGCAAACGATTCGCACATAACCAGCGTCATTAGCATAACAATTAGCATGAATCGAGTTATTCAAAGAGCCACTTAAGTAACATTTTGGTTATGCTTTACTGTCCATTCGTTAGATAACATTACTTGATACCGTTGAGATCGTTAGTTTGTCGGCTTGCCTCAGGTACTGAACCACACCGTTAGCTTAGCGCCAAATCTGTCTACAATACTCGCCTTGTACGTACTGTGATTCGGATAAGAAATTTTAAGTCACGATCCTATTCGTGAACCTGTCTGCGTAATCTCCCGACTGAATTAGAAGCTTCCTTGTACGGTTGGCGGTGCATATTTTAGTTTATCACATCTCACGGCAATGTACACTCCATTAAGTCGATGTGAGAATTCTACCACGCTTAACTAGCTTCTGTCCAGAGTATATTCGTTTACGAACGATACTAAGAGATGTGTTACTATTAGTGGTCGCCCTTTGGTCGAAATTAGACCATAACAAACTTTGATATCTTGTTGATAAGCCATCTTCATATCTCAAGATCAACTACTTTGTTTGCAAACTTTTTAGTACGCCATCTGTGATCTTTTATCGTTATCATCAATATATTTGTTTGTGTGTGTCAAATGCATGATAGTGTGGGTAATGTTTTATTTATTGATTTAATGTACTTTATAAGCATTATTATTGAAAAATATTAGCGTTCTGCACTTCTTCTACACATAAACTATAAGTGTGCCCAATTTTATGCTCCTGCGTCCGCGCAATTTTCGTAAAAGGGTTTCAAAGTTTTGGCATCACGTATTAATGTATAGATTTACACCATAACGTTAGTGCTTGTCGTTGACGTGTGCCAGTTCGGAGGATAAAGTAGCCAGTAAACTTAGTTTTGCTCAAGGCCTAATATCCCGGCCTCAGGTTGACAACACACCCTTATCAGCTTAGGTGAGGCGGCGTGAATTTCTCACCATCAGAAAATACGTCTTCTTGTATGCCTTCCAGTATCATTAAAATAAATAAATGCTGTAGCATCCGAGCCTCCCTAAGATTTAATGCAATATTGCTCAATAGCCTGAGCTAGGGCAGTATAGACAATTATTATTTAGTAGCGATATAAAATATACATATTAAAAACCTTCCTCTTTAAACACTTTATCTATTAAAAAAACCGCATCAAAATCCGTTGCGTACCTAGTTTGAAAGATTTAAGCATACAAAAGGACATAGGGACAGATAACGCGACTTTGTTTTATACTACGTAGTGATTGGAAGTTTTCTTTTCGCACGCTTAATTAACTTTTGTCCATAGTATATCCTTTTTTTTAATGACTAATTTGTTGCTAATTGCGAGATTTTTACAACTTCACTGGGCTTTATGGTATATTCGTTTACGAACCATACTAAAAGACTAGTCAGTATTTATGCTAGTTAAGCTGTACAAGCTAATTCTGTCGTCTTAATGACTGTCATAAACATAATAGTGAAATTTAATAATATCTAAACAAGATAAGTTAGGCAGTACAAGTTAATACGTTGTCTCAATGTCCGGTCGTATAATATCAATAGACCTATCAGATTTTATGTAGGCAATTGCTATAAGCTAGACTGTACAAGCTGATTCTCTTGTTTGAATGTCTGTCATAATATTAATAGGTATGTATGAAATTTAATATCTATGCAATACAATGATATTTGACATTGATGCAAGTGCTTTATGTTAGGCTGTATACGTTAATTACGTTATAAAAGTTGTCGATACACTAATTTCTTCATGATTATTTCATTTGTGCACTTTCACTAAACAAAATTGTACAAAATGCCACCAAAATTGACTAAATTCACTCAAAATAAACACGAAATTCAATAATTATGAAAAAAACTTCGACCATCTTTTCTTTCGATGATGCCAAAACTCCCGTCGTGCCCTTTGAGTTTAAAAAAATAACAGACATCATTCTTACAAAGGGTTGTTCGCAAACTCGACACTAGAGACTGGACACACATGTGTCCAGTTGATCAAATTTAAAAACATCACTTATCATTTTGTCATCTGGACACTTCATTTGGACACCAAAATTTTTACACGTGTCCACATTGTGAAGAAATGCAATTTGACAAAAATTATGTGCCGACTAATTTTCCTTTTTTTATGGTCATTCAAAGTTGGGTAGCTAAATCCACTTTAAAAGTATTCAACTATTAAATAAAATTTCAAAAAATTACATGACCAATGAATAAACGATAATATTTGAAAATACGTTTGCTTAAGACAATTTCTGTAAGTGCATCGTTCAATATAGCTATTAAACAAAATTGATGTGGATACATCGAGTAAATACTCGTATTATTACATTGTATGCACTGATTTTAATTTTCTGTAAAATACTGATTTTAGATTGCTTCATTTTAATAAATAATGTAGTTATTTATTTGGTTTATTTTTTGTTATATTCAAGAAAGAAAAGACAAGAAAAACAAAAAAAAATCCCGCAAAAGAATAAAGCATCATATTCATGGAATTAACTCGTTCATTGATTTAATGAACGAGGCGGTAATTAACCTAACTATACCTTTTTTTGTAAAAAAAAAACTGAGTGTGCCCGTTTAGCAAAAGCATTATGGGGATTTAATTATTTTTTTAATTTAAGTTTTATCATGTGGACACGCTTAAAAATTATTGGCGTGTCCAAGATCTCTTATAGCAGTATTATTTACATCTTGCTAAATGTCCGCCTTTATAAGCAACTTTATAGAGTACGTTATAAGGTTGTGTTTCTCTGATGACAATTAGTATCATTGAAATATTCTTGTGTCACGAGTTAATGGTAACCCCCCTGACAACGAAATTTTAAGCGCTAACAACTTTAAGTTTTACCAACTGGACACACTCGTGTCCAGTATCTAGTATCGAGTTGGTGAATAGAACAAACTTTCACGTTATACTAAACTAACTTTATTTATCACTCCCGGGAATCAGTTAAAGTATCTGCATAAAAAGTAACTCATTTTTTGTCCAAGGTTTAATCTATGTCAATGCTGAAATTCTTCAAAATCTATCCAGCCGTTTTTACATGAAAACAGAACAAACAAACGTAAACACTCATGCATTTGAAATATTTGTAAGGATTCGCAATCATACTAAAGTATGGACGGCTAAATGTATATGTACTCGTTGATTGTATTGCAAGAACAAAACATTGAATAAATTAAAGTTTATTGGAATCCCTCGTTCAATATTGTCATGTAGACACAGAACATCGCCAATGTCCTTAGGGATGAGAATTAATACGTTCGTTGCCCTTCGCTACCGTCAGCCAATAGCCATGAGTGCTGTATGACTAGGGTTGCCAGATAGAAAGACTAAAATAATTGCCGAAATTGTGGTAAAATAATCGTAAAATTAAAATTTTCAACAACCCCCCCCAAAACCTATACGGTAAGAAACATCTCGATTACATCAGATTTCATACAACAAAATCTGCATTGAAATCGGTCCATCTGTTCTTAAACAATGATGTCACAGATAGATAGACGCTATTTCCGTTAGGGGTTAGGAAATCTAGATTATGGGATCATATATTTTGGACTACAAAAATAGTAGTTGAATAATCAACTTTTTTCCCCGGGATCGATTCCTTGGTTGAGCACTAAAAACAAAGGTTTTTCAATTTTCTTATAAAAGAAATACGTTGCCCGGGTTTGAATAAGAACCCAGTTGGCGACAGGTGTGACAATAATTATTACATTATGGTAGGTACCTACTTCGAATCTTTAGCTAGCCGTGGGTGTTCTAGTTGCACATCTGACAACCTCTTAGGAGATATTTATTTATCTATTTTATTTAAACATTTTATGAACACAAAAAACTTACACAAACTTTAAAACTAAAAGACTTGAACAAAAGGTCTGCTTATCTCAGATAAAGAGATTTCTTCCAGCTCACCCTAAAAGGAGCTAATAAAATAACTTAAACGGTAGACTTACAGCGTCTTATTAATAAACACGGACTAACGTGGAGTCTTAGGGGATTCTATTTTTTGATATCTGGATATCCTACAAAATATCTGAACGATCCAAGCGAATCCCAACCATATGGCAACCCTAGTTATGACTCGCATAATACACGCTATTTCTATACTGAGAACAATTTTATGGCACCTGAATCTTATTATAACCGATATGAGATATAAACGCATTTTAATTATTTTTTTAGATCCTAAACCACATCAGTTTTTCCCACACAGCCTTTTATTGAAGTTTAATAACCTATAAGTTACTTTATTTTAATCCGCTACTTTGTCACTTTAGAATAACTTTTTATACAAACATTCCTGTCCCGTATCGTCCGTTAGGGATTGATTTTTTTAAAAAAAGGAAGGAACCTGTACTTGAAATCGGGTCTTTAAATATATGCATATGAAATATCGTTTAACGGCCAATATTAATAATCAATCCTAATCCAAAACTTGCTGTCCAAGATTGATATTTTGATCCATTTTTATGTTATCGCTTGCCAATAACATATCTGTGGACAGGATAAGTATGGCAATTGGGTATAGGATAGGCCGGCGGATACGCAGCTATCTAGATTGCTGGAAATCCATCTTTAGAGAAACATTATTAACATTGGCCGTAAATCTATCACGGTTTATCCGTCAAAGCGTAACAGACAGTCTTTCGCAATCATGAAATTATGGTAAAGATTTAAAATTTTATACCATCAGTTTAAGTCAGCAACTTTTGGTTATAGCTATCAAATTATATACATATCAAATAATTTTGATGCAGTGAAACTGGTTAAAACTGACTTTAATTTAAACACTAAATTTAAAGAGAAATAGAGGACTTATTCTTAATTTCCCCGTTATTTCAACACCTGATCTTGAAATGGTGCCAATGAGCTAAACTCGGAAATTCGCCTTTTCAAGTAAAAAAAACATTTTTTATAATCGGGGCACGAATGACAGAGAAATTGATTCTAACATACAAAAAAATAAGGCGTCAAACATTTTATAATAGGTATAATTGTTTTTAATTCGACTGTATACAACAACAATTTTAAAAAGTTTGCGATCTCAGGGGTTATTCTTGATTCTCGGTACCTATCAATGAAATTGGAAATTGGAATCAGATGTCATTTTAGGTACCTACTTACTCTTTATTACAACACTAGCGGATATTTAATATTTAGTTAATAAAAAAATATCAATATTTTTATCGAAATTGTAAAATTATTTTTAATTATTTTTATATCTGTAGAACTAAATGTTAATAGTCAGCTAGTTATTGTGTTCTAGAGTACCCAGATTCTTCAACCTTTTAAAAACAACGAGGTCCGCTTCGTTCGTAATGACAGTAGCATCGACCACAGATCCCAATGTGTGGTCGATGGACAGTAGACATTTGGGTGATGACAATCTAAACATCTCCGTTTCTGGGTCTGGTTCATTAAATTTATTCTGGTAATATTTAAGCATCTCTATGACTACTAACACACTTACTTAGTACTAACACAATAACTTGCTTACTAGATTTCCTCCTTGTTAGTTCGAATCCGCTGAGTAGGATAGACCATGTGCCTCTCTGCCAAGCACCTCGTAACAGCGAGCATAGGTTAAAATATAAGTCATTACCAATATTACCACTGGTGGTAGAGTGCTGTGCAGTTACTTCCCCGGGGTAGGGATCCACCGCTTTGCCTATTCCTGCCACCATAATGACTGTTATGTTCGGCTCCGGAGGATAGGGTAGCCGTTAGACTTGCACACTTTACCTAACTTGCTAACCACACAACAGCCTGTAGCATCTATCTATGATGGTTTTATCTTACCGCCAGGTCACCCTCGTTTCATGAACTTTCACATAAAAAAATACAAAAAAGTATCTTCACGCCCATGTCCCCGTATAGTTAGGCAGAGGTACAACCAGGCCACCCATGACTAGCCCAAGACAGTAAATCCCACAATGTAATAGGTGGCAAGTCTATCGCCAACCGGACACACACACCACAGACAGACCACAGAGGTTTTTACTGTGTTACTGGACATTAAACCCTCCAAAAACTAATTACAATAGTGGCGGGCACTTACCTAATGGTTACAGGAATAGATAGGGGTGGAATCAAGTCCGGCAAATTACCATGAAACTATACTAGTTGTGGTCACGATCATAGTTAAAGAAAGTGACATTAGCTTCTACGGATTGTTTGACAGAAAAACAGTTTCGATATTCTTTGAAAGTGCCTAGGGCTGACATGTGAGTCGTTTTGTTATCTTTGGTTTTTAATTAGGTAATTGATTAGTAAGCAAGCCCTAACCTCAACATCAGTAAAATTCCTGTAACGTATATAACGTGGTGTAATTTAAATAGAATTTCACTTTAATTTGCTCAGACTTTTCCCAAGTGAAAGTTGGTCCCTTACACATCTGCACAAAAACATTTTTATTAGTAATTGAGTTGCAATTTAAATCTGTTGTATATTTTTAAAAAATATTGTTATAGAGCACTTATCATAAAAAGAAAAATCAATCATTTTCGTGAATGAAGCTTTAGTTTGAAGTTAAATCTTTTTCAAACCATATCTCTATATACATAAAAAATGAACCCGACTTCGCATCACAATGGAGCAATTTTGTTAATTATTTTTTGTTGCGTTAGTTTTGTCAGGAAAGATCCCAACCTAAGTCACCATTCAAAAAACATCAGTTTTTTGATTTTGAAAGGTGGCTTAGGTTGGGATGAAACGTATCTTGCAAAAAAAAAGTATCTTCACGCCCACATCCCCGAAGACGTAGGCAGAGGCACAACTAGTGCAACCACCACTAGCCGAAGACACTAAGACACCAACAATGTGATAGGTGGCAAGCCTATCGCCAACCGGGCACATATCCAATCCCGAGCAACATTTTTTTATTAGGAAATTTGTAAAAACCAAATTTTTCTTTTTGTTGCGCGACCCGGGATTCGAACCCGGGACCTCATGCAGTCAAGTCCAACACCTGAACCGCTAGACCACAGAGGCGATACACCCTTTTTTTTTCTTATAATACCACACTTTTTTGTAGTAAACACTTGTAATTATCCACTTTTCGTGACTCTTTAGCCAACTGGTTTCACTTTTTACAGCATCTATAAAGCAAGTATTAAATAAAGTGTATAGTAGATAAGTACAAGTGTTTACGACAAAAAAGTGTGTATACAATGAAATTCTTCCAAGTGCCGACGATAGCAAGCATAGATTCTATCTTGTAATAAACTTTATAAATGAGAAAACATATTAAATTAAATTAGTCAGAATATTTTGTAATTAAAAAAAAGTAAAAAAAGTGTCCTCACGCCCATATCCCCGAATAAACAGGCAAAGGCACAACCAGGGCACTCAGGACTAGCCGAAGGCACTAAGTCCCACAATGTGATAGATGGCAAGCTTATCGCCAACCGGCCACATTTCCAATCCAATATCCATATCCAATTCCGAGCAATATTTGTTTTTTTATTAGAAAAAAGAAATTGGAAAAA
>NJDD01001944.1:88819-104527 GCA_002245505.1 Calephelis nemesis | reverse complement strand
TTTTTTCACTTCAAGCCAGTGAAATATGGCATTGTATCCGCCGCCTCCCAAGCGCCGGTGCCACCGCCTATATTAGACCACAAGGACCCCACCGCTCAGGCAGCCGGTTAGTTAAGTATCTAATGTGCGCTACTTTGTGAGGATTAGCGCTTGTGCGCACGTTGACTGATCGCCATCCACATTGATGTTCACAGATCCGTTTGGCGCAATGTTCACGGGCTCACAGCTCCACGCACGCACCCTGTGCCCCCCGCCGCACTACCCTCTACACCCCTTTCCGCACTACCATTACAGCTATCCACCTTCTTATTATTACATACCTCCAGGTAATTATCGCACGAATCTTATTGCTTTTTACTGCCTACATAGATTATAGTATTTAGTATCAAATTGCAATGATAATCGGACAGGGCCCTTACCATGAGTTTACTACTTGGCAAGTTTACTATAGCTACTCTTTCTCTGTAAATTATTTGTACGAAAACTTTGAACAGCGCCTCTATTGGTAACTAAGAGAAATAAATTTTTAGACCAAAAGCGTCATAGATTTCGACACGTAACTTCCCGTAAGTAATCTATATCATCTCATAGTAAGGGCTCAGATAAGGTCTTCTATATTATTCCTAGAGCTGTGGATAGCTAAAATAGGTACTTGAATAGATTTAAATAGTAGTAAAGCACAAGATATCCTTCCTTAATAATATTTTATAACAAACTCTTTGATTAAAATAAACTAGCTGTTTGCCCGCTTGTTCGTGAGCGTCGAATAGTTTCGTTTCATTCAAACATTTATCTCCTAATGTATAATAGGTACTTTGGGGGTTGTATTTTAAAAAAAAATTAGCCTATGTTTAAACACTGGTCGCTACATGTACATAACATTTCAGAAGGATCGGTTTAGTGATGTGGTAAGAGAGAAACAGGACAGACAGACAGACAGACTTTCACATTTCTAACATTTTTATGGATGATTAGTAACAAATAAAGTTGGCTGATAATAAATGTGTAAAATAGTAAAATCTGTACATTAAAGACGGCTAATAATAAATCTGTAAAATTGTAAAATCTGAACATTAAAGACATTAAAAAATAGGTGCAGGTGACTAAAACTGGGCAGTGTGAAGCGGGAAGTGGCAGATTGTCACGGCAGTTTGCGCGTGCGCGTTTTAAAGACGTAACCTATTTTATGTGTCGGGAGACCTAAAAATGTCATCCAGAAAGTGTAAAACCGACGTCGACTCTTTTTGCTATATTTGCGGTGAATTCATTAAAGTGAGAGATTTATTAGATAAAAAAAAATTTTCTTCTTTAATTAGGCATAAGTAATCAAAATCAGAGGTACAGAACTCAGACTCAAAATTCATGTAGACTTGTGTTATTTGTACTTATATTATACTTATATCTTTATTGTACACATGAAATTAAATCAAAATTTTTATTCGACGTATACTATATCGTACTTTTATCATTGTCACACTATACAGACTAAGAGACAAAACAATTTCAATATACTTAATACTAGCTGTTACCTCTACTAATCCAAAAATTGTGTAGCAAACCTAGGCCCTAGGAAAACTTTTGAAGTTAAGTAATGCCAAATTCCTGTTACAAATGTTGCCAAGTTCTTGTGCTTACTATTATTATTCGTATTCGTAAGTCTTCAACGCCGCCTTGCTAAACTAGCCGAAAAATCGCACCTCGATCACGTATAACGCAAAATATAATTAGGTGAAAGTGACGAAATTTGTCACTCGAATAATTTTTAATTCGTAGGACAACCCTACCCTAATAAGTAATTTTATGAAATTAAGTTAAAGAATTTCTGTAGCAGTTGACACAAGTAAAAAAAAGAATACATTAACGCCCAATTTAATAACGAAATAGTCTGAATTTAAACTTTAACTTTATTATTATCTTACTAATTTCTCAATAAGTGGATACGGAAAATATTCTGTACATATTTCAAGGTCATCGATTTCATAGTTTACACATTTTAGACGTTTCAACAGAAGAAAACAATTGAAACTTGATGTGTACAGGAATTTTTATACATAAGAGTTTAGACGACCAGGCGAACTTCGTATCGATTGACATAAACAGCTACTGACAGTTTGTATGAAAAAATTACAGTATTATTTTCCATTTTTCCTTGCAATTTTCCCTGTTTTTATCACCATAAGAACTTTTACCTGATAATAACCAAAACAAAAAAAAAACTAGAAGCTGTTCAGTCCGTTCAAGCGAGATGCGATGATAATTAATAATAAATAAATAAATATCCCTGGACAAGTTACACGAATTGAATCTGACCCCAAAATAAGCAAATTATATGCTTGTGTTATGAGTGTTAGTCAATGATTCTAATACATAGAAATACTTAAATCGATACCAGAATAATTTTAATAAACACCCAGACCCGGAAATGCAGACATCTAAATGTTCATCACTCAAATGCCTGCCCCCGCCGGGAATCGAAACCGAACCTCGCAGTCGGTCTGTGTAGTTAGGTGTGTACGCTAGCCACTAGACTAACGAGTCGGTGATCACGCGAAATAGGGAGCTATTTAAATATGTATGGAAAATTCCTCAAAAATATGAACCTGGATACATAACTATCCTTATTTTAACAATAAATCGTGGATGTAGTAAGGACGGACTTCTATTAAGGGAACTCCTCAAAAACCAGCAGTTGGGATAGAAAAAAAACGTGAGTTTGATGTTGTTATAAATAGGGTTGTTTATTTAAATCTGGGATTTAAATTTTACTTTTTGAATCTACTGAACCTAACTATTACCCAAAAACAAAGCTCATGTAAACAAAGCCGCAGATATTTTAATCGCAATAAGAGCCTGGTGTATATTTGTTTATAGATTGCATGTGTGTTTATGAATGTTTTCTCCTTTGATATGCATGTGTATAAACTATTAACCTCTATTATATTATCTAATAAATATCAATCATGAAATAATTTTGAGCACAGTAAAACTAAAAAAACTGACTTTCAGTAAGTACACAAAAATTGGATATTTTTGTCGATTTCCCTGGGCTTTCAGAATCAGAATCAGAAAAAATCTTTCTTCACTTGAACCATGCAAGTGGTATTTGTGCGCGTCGACATTTTAATACCACCGGATCGGAACGCGGCCACACACTGGGAAGATCCGGCGAAAGAAACTCAGCGGGATTGTCTTTTTTCAATAATAATAGTTACAATATAAACTAGATTAAAACTATAAATTACAATCTGACTTAAACTTAAATAAAAGGTACAACAAATCACATTACAAATTGCAGTGGGAGATTGAAACCTCTATCCCCAAGCATGTTCATCTTCCAAATACTTTGAGACCGTATAATAGCCTTTTTGACATAATTTTGCTTTTATAATTGTTTTAAACTTATTTAAAGGTAGATCTCTAATACCAAAGGGCAGCTTATTGTAGAAACATATACATTGACCCAAAAAAGATTTACTAATTTTATGGAAACGAGTTTTGTATGCGGCTAGATTATTTTTATTTAGTTTTTTGTAAACATACATAGATTTTTTTAACATACATTAAATTCTCATATAAATGTATCGAGAACTGAAGATTAAAATATTTATTTCTTTGAATTTTTCTCGGAGGGAATCCCTTACTTTAAGATTATAAATAGCTCTAATTTGTTTTTATTTAATACAAATATCGCATTTATATTTGAAGAATTTCCCCAAAGAAGTATCCCATAAGACATTAAACTATGAAAATAGCTAACATACATTATTCGGGCCGTTTCAACATCTGCAAATGCTGCTGAACTAAGCTTATTTGCCAGTTTCTCAACATGAGGGCCCCATTGTAATTTATTAACAATTGTGATGCCTACAAAGACAGTGGATTCAACCAGATCCAGTTTAGATCCATTTATTTGTACATTGGAATCTACTAGCCTAACATTGGGCATTGAAAATATAATACATTTCGTCTTATTACCATTTATAAAAGATTGTTAACTGTGAACCAATATACAACTTTAGATATCGAATTGTTCACTTCGTCATACTTACCTAATTGCCTTTTCATTTTTTAAATAAAAGTGACGTCATCCGCGAACAAAACAATATCGTGGGTATCCTTTATGTAATAAGGTAAGACATTTATATATACAAGAAAAAGAAATGGACCAAGAATAGAGCCCTGCGGTACGCCAATCGTAACCGCAGAACCCGAAGAAGTTTTACCATTTATTTTAACCCTCTGAACTCTATTGTTCAAGTATGAGATCATGACATCAAGAGCTTTGTTCTTAATTCCGTAATAGCGTAATTTCCTAATTAAAGTATTATGATGAACACAGTCGAAAGCCTTAGAGAGGTCACAGAATACACCTAATGCATCATGCGAGTTCTTGCAGGCTTCAAATACGTTTTTTAATAATTCCACCCATGCATCAACGGTTGAGCAACTTTTGGTAAATCCAAACTGTCTAAAGTAACTTAACATCTGATTAAGTATTAATTTTTCAAATATTTTACTAAGTGTAGGAAAACTGAAATAGGTCGAAAATTTGTTGGGTCAGAAGTGTTAGTGGTTAAGTGTTGTTATTAAACTCGGAAAATGCAAGGAATATAATAAAATAACAAGTTATTTAAAGAAACTTATTTTTGTAGGCTTCCTATCATAACGACATTTGCTAAATTTATTCCTAAATATGAGGGCCCTGCTCAATTAGAGTAAAGGTACTTACCTCTTTGTATCTGCAGACGGTGACTGTATCACATCCTACATGAACTACCCTGTGAATATTATACCATATTTGAATATACGCGTAATTCTATAGATCTGTAAATATTGTTATTTGTTCATAGAGAAAATAATTAAGAACCGAAGCTTAAAAAATGTGAGGCTTCAAATATTCAAAATTTTCAAATACGTTTTTCTTCTGACAAATGAAGCTAACTATAACGGACAATCTAAATTCATGGCAAATTATTATTACAGGTGCGGTAATACGACCAGAAGAGGGCAACGTCTACACGAGCGTCGAGCCAACCTTCAGCAGCAACCCCAACGTCTTCTTCCAACGCTCGGAGCCACTGCATGTCGGCATGATGTACTGAGCCTCTGACAAACCAGCGTTCCAATGAACAGTGAGATTTGACAGTGCAACTACTAGAAAGTATTAAAATACTGTAATATGAAAACTTATTCAGTGCAGTGTAGCGATAATTAACAGAGACTAATTATTTAATTATTATATGAAACTAGTAAAATCAAAATGTTTTACATTAACTTAAAAAACCGAAACTTTATTGTGCAATCATAATAAAGGTAGTCTATTTCTGTTGACACATTGTATATATATCTTCGAACTCGTATATCTATCTTCCAAGCTTATAATAAATGTAGAAATGTGAATTCTGTACATTGAAGATATTAAAAAAAAATAGGCACAGGCATTAAAAAATGGGCAGCTATTTTTTTAGAATTTTTGTAGGTATGTCTGCATATCTATATCCCAACCGCGATTCACGCCGAATTCAAAGAGTATAATAATATACCTAAACAGAGCTAGATCTAATGACCCGATCGTAACGAAATTTACGGTACGTACGGTAACGGTGTAGGTACCTACTTTTTCCGAGAAAGGCTACTTTTTATCCCACTTACTGAAGCGGTTCCCGATGGAAAGGGATTGAAGTAAAAACATAAATTGAACAATAATTCATTAACACTTAGTGCGATTTAATTTATTTTTTTTTGTTTTGTAGTAGGTAGCGTTTTATAAATTGTCCCCTATTTTTTTAAGGCATAAGATTTTGTAGTAAAGAAATTCCAGACATAATAAAACTCAGTATAAAGTGACCAAATAACTTGAATTCCGAAATGTAGAGAAACATTTAAACAAGTAGATCATGACATGTACCTACATACATATCACCACGGCAACTCACCCTGCAGTGTAGGCAGAGAGTATCAAAAGAACTAAACGGAGTTCGCCGCGTTCCAAGACTTCGCTGTACGATGCCAAACCTCTTTAGGTACGAGTACTAAATTTTGACTTGAAGTCCGGCGCCCTCAAAATTTTCCACTATAATTTTCATCAATCCAAATTCAAAAGAAGTTTCCAAGTCTTTGAGTAACTTTCTTAAAAATCTAGCTTCTAGAGGAAATTATATCATTCTCTATTTATTTATTTTACACATTTCGCTTTCATACATAATTGTAATAATTCATAAATTAGTAAGCACATATAAAAAAATACACTTGACACACTACACCATTTTTAGTGTGATACAGTATCATCCCACTAGTAGAAAAATCTAACTGCTTTAGTTTGCTGAATATTTACAATTCGTCATAGAGCTAGTGTTCGTCACTGCCGTATTCCGATTTAGAGAGTTAGGTAATCGGTAAATCAACTTACTTGCAGACTAATTATTTAAAATCCTAAATTTTTTATAGACGATGTATATTGTGTATTACTATTAACATTAATTCCGTCTATGTGTCTGCCTGTTATAACTTTGTAAAATAAAACAATGACTGTACTTATCTTAATTATTGACTTTCTATAGAGCGCTTCACTAATGTTACAATGCATGTATGTAATATCGCATGTCATCTATGTAAAAGTAGTCCATTCTACTAATGCAGCTGCATTGACGTGTTCCGGTTCGGAGGATAAAGTAGTTGGTAAACTTACTTTTGCTCGAGGCCTAACATCCCGGCCTCAGGTTGGCAACGCACTATTACCACCTTTGGTGTTTCTAGACGGCGTGAATTTCTTACCATCAGGAAATTAGCGTGTTTGCCTTTAAATATCATAAAAAAGTCAGTGCAATTTATATTTCCACATAATTGGATTATTTTTGTAGCCATCTGCAATTCGTAGCCTGATCGTGTGCTGTAAGGAAACAAATAAGTAGGTACATCCACCTATTAAAGTAATGTAAATATACAAAACAATCGTATGCACAGAAAAATAGAATAAGTTCTTTTCTACCAATTCTGGGCCTTAAAAACTAACACTATTAACACAGCGCCATCTACTTGTATCTAAATTTTGAGAAATAGACCAACAAGCTATAAGAACTGAATTGAGGCGATAGGCTTATCACCTATCATATTGCGGTAATCGTGTGAATTAGTAAGTAAGTACCTTCGGCTAATCGTAGGTGACCTTGTTGTAGCCACCTCAGGGTTTACGGGCTTAAAGGTACTTTAACTTGCGTAAGAATTATTTTAACAAGTTTTGAACCTTACATCGGAAATCATTTTTAAACTCCCCCTCCTGCGGGACCGTTACATAAAAAACAAAATTCCTCTTACAACTTCCAGTTTTTCGGCTATTTTTAGACGTGGGGATTAGCGTACACTCCTTATCTTACCAAAAATCATTCGTGTAGCTTGGGTTCGATTTCCGTCTATTGCTGGCATTTATATGATGAAGATACTAATGTTTCTTTTTTTACTTTAATTTCTGGTTCTAGGCACTTATTTTCTGTATTTATATATGTATTCCTAAATTCTAACACAAGCAAATCTGTTTATTTTAAGTTTAAATCAATTCTTGTAGTGATTTGTCTAGAGATAACTAAACCAGATATGCAATGTGTCAACGCAAAAGAGCAATCTTATTATATACACATAGAGAAGACTTCTGGAATTGTCTATTGTCTATGATCACAGGTACATATTCCGATTCAACCTCAGGATTTTATTCATCACAGATTTGGTGACATCAAAGTTCACCACTAGACGCCACCTAGACGCTCAATCTTTAGACCCTGCCCAAATAAAATACAAGTGCGGACGGTCATCCTGTGAGCTTATCCGATATTAATTCATACTCAACTCTTACTTTCTCTGATCCTTATTGTAATAATTTTAGACAAAATTTTTTAACTTCAGTAAGACAATACTCTGTACAGTGACTAAAAAGCAGTAATATTTAATTATGTTAGCTTAACAACTCACGGAGCGATTTATACCCGCGCCTGCGGCGATCATAGGCGCGGAAAACTCATGAAAACTTAAATCTATATTCTACAAAACTGCTCCGTTAGTTCTTAGGCTTATCCTGCTCCACACTTCCGAGTACACATCATATGTTTTTGAAATAATATTTCTTGAAAACGTCACAGGTCTCCAGGTCTGTCATTTGACAGAAATATTTAGGTTAGTGATTCTAGCTCTAGAACCCACCCACTTAGCCTATTTTTGTAAGAAATAATATTCTTAAGGATTAATTGTAATATGACTAGATTGTAAATAAATAAAAATTAATAACATCAAAATGTTTTTATTTCTTTACTTTTTATTATAAAAATGATAGAGTATAATTCTAATAAATTAAAACAGACACTTTCATGCAGAAGACAACACTGCACACATCAGTCTTTCACTTTGTTCCTGTAGACAGTAGCGCTAGAAAACCAGAAGCAGCCGTCAGAGACACAATGTAGTTACTGTGAAGATGTGGTCAAGGAATTATTTGTACACAAGATATTTCAATTTTCGTATCATTGTCAGATATGAGTATTAAGCTCAACACAGAACAACCAAATAAATGCCCAGGACGTGCTCTCCTTATTTATTCAAGGCCTAAGCAAGGTGAATGCATTGAAAGTGAATTTTCATTTTCTATTGTTCGTTATACCAAACCTATCAATAATCTTTTACAACAAACTCTCTCCAAATTAAAATTTAAATAAGCTTATCAGTTATTTTATTCCAAGTCATGTGAGAAGAATAAGAAGTAGATGAAAAATTATGTTTTTTTTTATATTATTTGGATGGCATCCAAATCACATCCACAAAAATAGGATTCACTGAAAACAAGTACAATTGTTAAGCACTGTCACTATTTATTCACTGCCAAATGTTTGTAACATGTCTACAAAATTTTTAAAGAAAAAATATTGTCTCAGACAGTATCAAACCTGTACCCTTTCATCTCAAGCCAACAAATGCTCTTACCACTTTTAATCAGCCATTTGTAACATTAGTTAGATCTAGATATAAGTACCAAGTTGGACATTTTTAGGTCACATTTTTTTTAATTAGCCAATTTTCAGTGTATTTAAAAGATTTCTTTTGAATGAAAGACTATACTGAAACTATTTTCCCCTTGAATGTGATCCCTCCATCACTCAGAAGTGAGTATAACTAAATTATTAATCATTCTACTCATACTAAGTGGTAGTCCTACAATGATTCGTCAAAATTAATATTCCTCCTTATTTATCCTAGCTGCCACATCATCTGTTGTCATGATCTGATACTGAGGATATATTATAGCTCATTGGTAGATTAACACTAGAAACATCAACCAAGATACAACACTGCTTTAAGACCATTAGGTTCACTCTTGAATCTTGATATCATGCAAATTGAAAATTGGATTTATATATATAATGTCATTTTAGGTACTTTTGAACAAGGTACTAGTGTATTATTTACAAATAATAATAGTTACAAATAAACTTAATGAATCCAATAAAATAAATTATTGTTCACTATTAACTAAATTTAAATAATTTGTCAGTAGTGTGTCCAAGAGTAACTAAAATGACATACTCTATTCCAATTTCCAATATTGCATGAATAAAGGTTCAAGAGTAATAACCCTACGTATTTTTTATGATATTGGAAGGCACACACGCAGACGGATTTCCTGACCAAAGGTGGTAATGGTGCATTGCAAACTTGAGGATGGGATGGTAGGCCTCAAGCAAAATTAAGTTTACCGACTACCTTATCCTCTGAAACGGAACACGCCTATGGCAAGCTATGACGTTATGGCGGTAGGAATAGGTTACACGGTGGTACCAATACGAATTTGAATCGCTGCGAAACTCTACCATCTAGTTAAATGCCAAGGTGATAGTGATGGCAGATACATATCACTTTTGTGATAGTAGGAAACAACATATATTTCATACTATCACAAAATACACCACTACTGCAATGCAAATACAGTTAGTAATTAGTAAAAAAATCCCTATTGGTTTTCCTTAATATTAAGTCTTAATACTATTGTAATAAAAAGGATACACAGTAGGTGTAAAAGTGCGCAGCAAGTAGAAACTGCTCAAAATCACAATAGTTAAGAATAAAGCATTGTTGTAGAAAATTGAGAAAGTTGTAGCTTCATAGTCTGCCACCTCGTTCTTCTTCCAAAGTATTCTGAAAATATAATAATTTCCAAATAAAAGTCTTTCCCGAATTAGTTAATAACATTAGACTCAGGGTGCATACCTTAAAACTAAAAAATGAATAACAAAATATAAATAAAAAAAGGTAAATTTTAAACAGCCAGCTGCTGCAGCTCCCAGCTGTTTGCCATACATTACAAGGGGTTGTTGACCTTTTGTAGAATATTAAAAGTGCCATAATTTGCTTTATTTTAGTCTGTTTTTTTACTATTTTAGTTAATTATGCAGAATTTCCAGCCTCAGTTTCAATCACAAATTTGAAAATACCTTATATATATATACATATTGAATTTCATGCTTATTATCTGATGATTAGGTGTTTAGTGAGTTTCTTTTTATGTTGGTTTATTTATAACCTCATATTTATCTCCGCTTGAAGGATTTTTATCATTACATGACTAGATTTAAATATTAAAACACATGACAGACATGATTGTTTTTAACTGCTGTTTGGGTAGTAAAAGGAAATATATTTTTATAATAATCATTAAATTATATCTCATAAGTATTACTACTTTTTCTAACCAGATTTATCAACCTTTAATTAATAAAGTGAGTCTACTGCAGCAAATAAGGATAAATAAATATTTATTTTTTCTCACATTATATCTCCTATGTCCATGTTATATGCTGCTCTAAAATAAGAATGTGTTATTTGTCTCTATGTCTTGTATTTAGATGACTTTAACTTTAATTTGCAGCCAGAAATGAGATATTAGATAAAGGTAGCTTTTGGCATGTAATGTTGGAACTTACATTCTTAGGACATACATACATCAACAGATATTTATAAAAAGATAATAATATACTGATTTGACTATAAAATGAACCTAAGGTGAATTATAAAAATGTAACTCTTGGAAGGTGGACATTTCTGAAGACATACTTTTATTAGCATCCTGATTGGATTTGAAGGTAGTGAGTCAAATTACTCACAAACCTTTACACCTCAAAATAAATTCAATATTATTTCACATAACAGCATGTTTCTGTACCTAGTATCTCTAAAATATTTCTACAGTTGCAGTGATCTAAACAGCAATTATAAGATTTAAACAGGTTGATGATGTTTTGTTAATCTGCCTTAAAATATTATTCAAGTTTCTTGTAACAAAAACAATTTCTTCTGTATATTCTGGACTACTGCAAATAAAAATTTTACTTATTTACCTTTCATCTTTCTCCTTCCTGCTCATCTTCTTCTCGTCGGCTAATTTCCTGCTCATTTCCCGGGCAACTGCATCTTCTCGTCGAACAGCAACACGGTGTTTCAGCTGGAACTTCGTATTACGGTATGCCAATGCGAGCAACCAGGTACTAACGACAGTAATTAAAGCAAACCAGGCTAATGAGGTGCTCACTTCTAGAGCATGAACTCTCCAGAATAACCCTGTAATATTAAGTACAGAAAATATATGAATAAATTGTATTTTAAAACATGTAAATATCTTATTGCTCGCAAACGTTTTCATTGTTCTTGTAGACAAATACTCACATATGGGTATAGCCGATACAATAAAAGCATTTCCGTAAAATAGGGCAGAAGACTTCGTCGAAACATTTCTACTGAAATCTTGAAGAAGTAACTCCTCTTCTTTAGTAAATGCCTTGGTAACTTTTTGAGACATTTTTATGAAATAAAACTATTATTTTTTATACGTTATTAAATAAACGCACAGTATAAATATAAACTGTTTGAGTTACTATTTCGACAAACCACTTGAAAAGAAACTATTACTGGAACGAAAGTCAACGAAATCGTCCAATTTCGGTGACGTTTTTAATAAATGTCACTTGACGTACATACAACCGTCAAATACGTGTACATTTTATTGCCAGCTTAGAAATTTCACAATTATTGTTTGTTCCAGCGCACAAAAAGAGAAACAATTGGTGAAATCAAACTAAGCACAGTAATTGTAATAGCCGTAAAAGAAGAAGAAGAGAAACATTAAAGAAAATAAAGACAAAATGTGTTTATGGATTACTGTAAGTACATAATGACACAGATTTAAAATGTCAACAATCTACTAGTTACACTTCTGTGTAACTAAAATCATGATTGGCTATATTGTACTTTACACGAAAGCTGTTACTGAGTGATATGATATAGTTACACCAATGTTTTAATTCTTGTACGAATCATTACAATAAAAAATATAAAAAGTCAAAGAACTTCAAAAACATGAACAAAAAAAATAGTTATAAATACTATTGGCTACTAAGCCATTAGCCAGTATTTTAAAACTATTTTTTTTTGTACATGTTTTCGTACAGTTTTTAGTAGTTGTGGCTATTGAGCCACATAATTTTGGAATAATTCCGTAGGGAATAATCAAAACGTAATTTTCAACTACGAAAATTCAGACTTATCTATAGACCTATCACATAATTAATCAACATTTTTTTTGAGTACCGAATTTAATTCGATTTGTATAAACAAAGTTCCGTTTAGATTTTTCAGTACGGAATTATTCAGAGCGTATATAGCGGACCTAAGTGTATCAAAACCTGTGGTTCTAGTTAATCTATATTGTCTGTTTCTATCTATGTCAACTGTCAATATTAGGATTTGAGTTTGACACTAATTTGAAATTGCTGTGAAAAACGTTACATACAAAATTTATAAATAATATTTTGTGTTTACTTGGTGTTTACGTTCATAGTTTTTAATGTTGATTCTGTATTAAGTTATATCGCCTGAATTTGTCTGAGAATTGTTAATGGTTTGTTGATAGAGTGAATTTTTATAAAATGAGTCATTTTGAGTTTGCTATACCATTACAAAAAGATGAACTATTGGAATCTCATGCCGGTCAATACCATGTTGAAGATGTTGTTCAACCTCGTACGTTATTATCTCAAATCCAAGGTAAGCAGTCTCTGAACTAGGATTTGATATCATTTACTTTTATTTAAATAACTTCTTGACTACCATAGCAATCTAGATAAGTTTAGATAAAAAATGTATCTAATTTTCACTTAAAACAGACGCAGCTCGAGCATACAACAATGATGGTGTTGATTATATACTTGAACATTTTGACACATATTTTTCAATAATAGTCCATGGAACTAAACTCGAATGGAACATAATAAACAAAGGTAAGCTATAAATCAATTTCTAATTTCAGATCCATTATTTTTAGTAAGAAGTAACTATCCTACAAAATACAATTTACCAGTTCTTACCTGGACTTGACTGGCTCTAAAGTCAATATTTTTATTCCAATTGATAGATTTATTTACTAGAGTGTTTCCTGGCGACATTCCACATTCCATTCCACAAAGGCGATTATTTATTTTGTAGAATAGACCATCTGCCTCTCTGTCAGGCAGCTCATTAGATGTGAGCCCAGGTTAAAATGTAGGAAAAAGATGATTAGTGGCAGAGTTCCCTGTAGCAACTTACCAGATTAGGGATCCACCACCTTATCTATTTTTGCTGAAACAATGACTCTGTCATAATCTGGTTTGGAAGTTCGAGTAGCCTTGAGTAACTTGCACGATAAGAAAAGAAAAGAAAAGAAAAAATATTTATTTGCGGAATATGAGTGTTACAAAGATGTTACAAAATTATTTAAGCGTTTCAACATATTCTACCAACTTGTGGTAGGACTATGTATGATAGGACTATGTCCCAGCCATAGGAAACCAAAAAATATCTTCTAAATAAAATAAAAGTCTATTCTATTTGCAAATCATGTAATTTAGCTATTAAAATCCTATTGGAATGTTTTAGAAAAGTTAAAAAAAAATGTGTTTAAACTTTTAATTTACAGTTAGTTATCGTGTCATTGTAAATTTTTAGAACTTTTTTTGTAAAAAAATATGTTCAATTTGTCTTATTTTAGTGTTTTTTAATCTAAAGTTTAGAGCACATGACTCCCCTGATGGTAAGAGATATTTTTTTTCTTTCCTGTGGCCAGGATTTTAGGCCTATTGTGCCAGAATATCGGCTACGGTGCCCTCCTGGCCGCAACATGACAAAGGCATGACAGCAGGAATAGGTAATGTGATGGATCCCTACCAGGGTCAGTTGCTGCACAGCAATCTACCACCAGTGAGTGTAATATTCATTGCTTGTTCCTAATTTGTTTTACTTTTTAGGGTTTGATCACTTAATAAGGACCATAAAAAATCTTTGCAACCATCTAGAACCAATATTAAATGAGAAAAATATTGATGCTGATATTCGTACTAAGAATTTGAACATTGTGAAAATGGTTTTATATTTATTTACACAATTAATGAAAACCAAAGATACAAAACTTGCTGCTGAGGTAAGGTTTAAGTTTTTGACTTTTCAGAGTGTACATTTTTGTGACCCCAGGCTAGATCTCAGGAAGTAGAATTATTACTTTATTTCATATTTTAA
The DNA here is from genome assembly GCA_002245505.1 of Calephelis nemesis. Classification (NCBI taxonomy): domain Eukaryota; kingdom Metazoa; phylum Arthropoda; class Insecta; order Lepidoptera; family Riodinidae; genus Calephelis; species Calephelis nemesis. The sequence continues at coordinate 89,947 of NJDD01001944.1, read as the reverse complement.
ATCTCTACATGAATACTAAACATATGTCTGCCTTACACTCCTAGCCAAACAGTTGGACTTATTTTGCTGCAATTGAATGAATGAATGTATTTTATTCAAATTAATTATACATTATATTCATTTTTTGAATGTCAAAATTCTTAATTCTAACAATAAGTATAATACCTATGTACAATTTCGCTATTTATATATATTTATATAACAATCGTTTTAAGTTTTAAATAGCATATTACTTTTTTAAAATCACCTCAAATCACAACAATATCTTTAATAATGAGCCAGTATGTTTTATTATTTATTGGAATTTCAGAATTCTACAAAATTGACTCTGGGTAAAAAAGGAAAAAAGGCAGCAGATGATGATGAGTTCTGTGGATGGACAGAGACAGATAAGCATAGTGCCTTAGTTGCATTACATTTACTGTTGCAACAGCAATTGTCTCACCTTTGGGATCCACCTCTAGCTGAAGATAATTTTGTAACGTAAGATGCTTTTATTAAACATTGAGTAACAAACAAAAAAATTTGATGAAAGTTGAGTTTTTTAGCTACAGTATAAACTCCATGTAACGTCACTCGATTTAACGACAAACTCTTTAAAGCGTTGAAATCAATTGGCTTTAGTTGGTTTAACTTGTATTCCATACAATGATACACTCTATATAACATTCAGCCACTCTCAATAACGACAACAATTGAGTAATGAAAAGTACCTTTTAAGTTGCTAAAATTAGTAAAAACTGCGCATCTGTGCACGTTCTTTTGTCTCTTTATTATTCTGGCCCGCAATAAACTTGACTGTCGGCATCATGCTTACGGAACTTTCTAAGAAATCCGTTCTTTTGTTTACAAATTGGGATTGCTTGCACGTGTTGACTGCTTGACGATGCCTAATAAGTAGGAGTCATGGATTACAACGCTATCATATTCTTAGTTGCTCACAAACTTTCAAACTGTAAACATGGCTAGTAAAAGAAAATCACTGTGTATTGACGAAAAAGTTTTACTGATACGCGCTATAGAAACGGGAGAGAAGATAACTGATGTTGGCAAACGCTTTGGATTTAGTCGCTCTACCGTGTCCACAATATGGAAAAATAAAGAAAAAATTCTCCAAGCTGAGGGCGA
>NJDD01001944.1:55233-76426 GCA_002245505.1 Calephelis nemesis | reverse complement strand
TACCTGCCGCTGCTGCGGTGGCTGCTCGCGAACCCTGCGCGTGCCCAGCCCGCGCTGCAGACCGCCGTCGCCGGCGCCTTCACCAGGTACCTTGTAATCTATTTTATTCCAGTCACAAAATACCACTCTCGACGTGTGCCCTCACGCATGTGTCGCGTTTCTCCGGGCGTCATGCTTTCCACAATTAATTTATCTGTTTGACTTTTGCTTAAAATTGCATAGGTATACATTACAACACTTCAAAGATTTGGTTAAGAGATTATTTTTTCCAACGCAGTTATTTTTTGTATAAAAATATGTTCTATACAGCAATCAATAAATTGATTCATTAATATGTATAAAACCTTTCAATGTGTAGTTATTAGTATGTTGATAAAGAATAATTTTAATTTTTTATTACTGATTTTCTAACATACATACATATCTTCACTCCAAATCCCTTACGGGGTAGGCAGAAAGTATCGAGTGCCAGACCTGACGATCCTGGACAAACCTTGTCTGGCTTCCTTCACATTTATTACCCTTTTCATACAAATACGCGGGTTTTGGAGACCCTTGACACCACCCTTCGGATAATATCCGTGTGATCTGGGAGGTTACCATCAGCTCTTAAAACAGTACTATTTTAACAATACTAATTGTCAGTCGAGAAAGACAACCTTATGACGTATACCATAAAGTTGCTTATAAAGGCAGACATTTAGCAAGATGGAAATAATACTGCTAAAAGTGTTCATGGTAGGGCCCCTGATCGTGGAATGTCAACCTTGGTCTCCCCGGGTACCTACCTCCATCCACATTTGCATTGTATATCTGCTTTGTCAATCTTTCGTCTGTCATTCTTTCCACATGACCGAACCAGTGGAGAGTGCCCTTTTGCATTTTAACACTTTCTCTCAATTCCACTCTTTCAAGATCTCACTTTTACGAATGCGGTCAGCGACCGTTACACCCATGATTTTCCTTAGCGCTCTCATTTCTACCTCATTTATCCCACTTTCATGCTTTTTCTGACATACCCAACTCTCTCTTCCATGCAATAACGTTGAGATAAGCACAGAATTATGCAAGGCGAGTCTAGTTTTTAGACTCAAAACCTCGCTTTGTAATAGTTTACTCGCTTTGTTTAGTTTTATTAGAGTTTACTCCTCTCACATCCGCGGTATACCTTCCATCCCTGCTAAAAGCACAACCAAGATATACAATTTCATTCACTTGCTCCAACACGGTAGTTTACGGTAGATAGGGATAAATTAATTTACATTCTAAAATTTGTTTGAATTAATAAATAATCATGTAATAAATACAAAATACAGTGTGTTGTAGATAATAACTAAATAATTAAAATTAGCAATTAAATTAAAACCTATAAAAATATTTGCACACCACAAGTTGGTAGAGTATGTTGAAACGCTTAAATAATTTTGTAACATCTTTGTAACACTCATATTCTGCAAATAAATATTTTTTCTTTCTTTCAAAAACACTACATCATCAGCTAAAACTCTTACATGATTTTCTAAGGTTCATAAAAACAATTACAGCTTCCAATGTTTTTTGTTTTTCAGATTTATGCTAGTATCAAGTTCTGTTTGCGAAGAAGGACTACAGCTAATGGTTACAGTATTGAAGAGATCCAAAAATGTGGCATTGAGGACAAACCTAACGATAGCTTTCGCTGATCTGACTCTACGCTTCCCAAATCTCACGCAACCTTGGACACATCATATTTATCACATGTAATTAATTTACACATTTTTTTTAAATAAACCTTGTATTTTCACAATCAGAATTAGAATCAGAAAAAACTTTATTCACGTGGACCGTACAAGTGGTATTTGTGGCGTCGACATTTTTTTAAACTATTACTGGATCGGATATACCTTACTTTACGCGAAAAGTAGAACCAGTTTAAGCGTAACATAGAGTGTATTATAACAATGTAAAGTTAGTGTACTAGATACGGAAATCTTTTTCATTTAACATTCAGTATTTTTGTTATTTTCCATCGTCGGCGCTTGGTAAAACTTCCAAATATTCATATTCTTAAATGAAGAAACACTTGTACTGTTTTAGGTATCACTTATACTTTATTATTTTATAAATAGCCTACCGGTTTCGCTTTTTACAGCATCATCAGGGCTAGAACTTAAATTACATTCAGTATTTGGTAGCTTTTTTTTCTTATAGAATTACTGATAATCTAAAATGTAGTTGTAATTGCTTGCTTGAATTGGTACCATAGCTTCATTTATTTCTGCTTTCATGTTTTCTGTGCTCGCCATTACATTGAAGGTGCTGAAAGGTACGGTAGCCGGTAGACTCGTAAAAGGCGAGCATAGCCTTATCATCACTAACACCGTGACATCTGACTAGGTGGTAGAGTCCCGGATTGGTACCACCGCCTTACCTATTCCTGCCGCCATAACGTCATGACGTGTTCTGTTTCGGAGGGTAAGGTAGCCGGTAAACTTACTATTGCTTGAGGCCTAACATCCTGACCTCAGGTTGGCAACGCACCATTACCACCTTTGGTGTCTCTAGGCGGCGTGAATTTCTTACCATCAGGAAATCCGTCTGCTTGTTTGCCTTCCTATAACATAAAAAAAAAAGACTTCTACGTGTAGTATAAGACCCGGCTGTAAGATAGAAACACAGAAGTGACTTCTATAATGTTTAGAGGGTTAAGAGGTGACTTTATCTCTTAACTTAGATTTTGATAGATCATTAATAGACGCCTGCTTGTTCGCATCGATAAGCAGTTAACGTTAACTGTTACTGCTGCTACTGTTAACTGTTACTACTCCACATATCTTCAGTTTACATTACTTTTTGTATCATTGTCAGCTTAAGTGACGAAGAGCTGGAAATACGTCAGTGCGCAGTGAAGATGCTGTCATTCCTGGTGTTACACGAGATGGTGAGGGTCAAGGGTCAGATTGCTGATATGGCGCTGTGCTGCGCTGACCGGGATCCCCGAGTGGCCGCCATGACCAAACAGTTCTTCCGGCAGCTCGCCTGCAAGGGGAACGCGCTCTACAACGTGATGCCCGACATCATCTCCCGCCTCAGCGACCCCGACCTCAACGTGCCCGAGGAACACTACCGCACCATCATGAAGTGAGTCTACTGCCAACATGACACCTTCCTGAAACACCATTAAATTTATTTAGTATTCCATTAGTACTGTCACTCCAAATCATAATCCAAAATATATTTTTAGGCTATGTCCAGTACATCTAATAGAAAATATCCACATAAAACCGTGATTCAAATGACTTTGTTGTGAAATGAAAGCAAAGAAGCTCTCCTGTGTCTCTTTCACCACAAGACATTGGCGGAATTATTGTGCCTGAATAAAGGCCATAAGTCTTTACTTAAAGAATTAGAATATTCGCACTAATACATTTATACAAGTAGTGGGGTGCCTCATTTTAGCTTAGAAGATCCATAGCACTCTATATACAATATGGATACATGATTCCGTTTTGAAAGGTAGAGATTGTAAACTTCGATAAGAGATATAAATCAGCCCAAGGACGCAAAGATCCCGTATAACTAGGGTGTATCTAGGCTCCGTTTATTTCTTAGCATTAAAAGCTAACTTTGCTTTCCTATCTTGATCTATTTTCCCGCATCACGTTGGTATGTTCATGATTAATTTCGAAACGACCTGTTGTTTTGTCCAACTTGAAAAACATGTTAGTTTTAATATCAGAGCCCTGACCATAAGTTTACGGCTTGTTAAGTTTACTACACTCGCTACCGTCTCTGTAAATTATTTGTATGAATACTTCGAACTCCACCCCTATCGGTAACTAAGAGAAACACATTTTTAGACAAAAAGTGACATAGATTTCGACACGTAACTTACCGAACGTAATCTATACCAACTCATGGTAAAGGCTCAATATCTCAATGGACACTCTCAGAAAAAATAATAATAAAGAGAATGGTTTCGGTTTAAGGTACATAACATCGTTAATACAAAAGGACCGACAGATGGAAGCGTTGGTAGAGAAACTGTGCCAGAGGTTCAAGCTGTCGACGGAGGAGCGACAGTGGCGCGACCTGGCCTACTGCCTGTCCCTCTTCACGTACAACGAGCGCTCCTTGCGGAAGCTCATCGAGAACATGGACTGCTATAAGGATAAACTGCATTGTAAAGGTGTCATGGAGTGCTTTTCTACTCTAATGAATAACACTTCTAAAATGGCACGAAATGAAATTAAGGTGAGTTTGTTTTTGACAGTCCTATTTATGAGAATTATTTTTTTTAGGGTATGGAGTATGATATGGCTGTAAAGGATAGTCGAAGTTTTTTAGGAATTATTAAACTTCATGTACATAGTCTACCTCTGTGGTCTAGGGCGTCGAACTTGACTTCTTGAGGTCCCGGGTTCAATCCCCGGGTCGGGCAACTAAATAAAATTAGAAAATGTATATTTTAAATTTTCTAATAAAATGAACGTTGCCCGTGGTTGGATATGTTCCCGGTTGGCGATAAGCTTGCCATCTATCACATTGTGGGATTTAGTGTCTTCGGCTAGTCGTGGGTGCCCTGATTGTGCATCTGCCTACCACTTCGGGGATATAGGCGTGAAGATATCGTGTTTAGTAAAATTAGCCGGTATTGTGTACAATTTTGTAGCACAAGTAAAGTATCTACTCGCGTCTTAGTCCGCGTACCAACTAATATTGCTATAAATTATAGCCTATATGTTATTCTGATATAAACTATATTTCTGTGAAGTTGCTACCAACAGGTTTTCCACTAAAAGAGCTGGATCCCTACTTCACCTCGATGTCCATAAAAATAACGTGTTAAACTTGATTTACAGACGCTTGTAACAGAATTAAATGACAAGATCGAAGAGTGTTTTGCGGTAAGAGATAAGGAGATGGAAGTGGATGGTGAGGAGACGAACAGTGGCAACAGTGGAGGTGGAGAAACAGGAGAAGAGACACGCACGGCTCGCCGCCGCCCTGCGCAGCGCGCCCGGCGCCGGGCCTCCAGTCCTGATGAGGTATCCATTTAAAATCCGAATAAAATTACTTAACTTGCAATTTTCTAACATTATTACAGCGTGACAGAACAGGAAAGACAGTACGTAATGAATGGATTGGGCTTACATGAAACCAAAGACCCCATCCATATGATGGACATGGACATAGTATCACTACATAGTATAAAACAAAGTCGCTTCCTCTGTCCTTATGTCCCTTTGTATGCTTAAATCTTTAAAACTACGCAACGGACTTTGATGCTGTTTTTTTAATAGATAAATTGATTGAAAATGAAGGTTTTTATGTATATTTTTTAACCGTACGACGTCGGGGCGGGCCGCTAGTATTTCTATAAGTATCATAAAAAGATACATCTGCATGCTAAGTCACTTAAAAATCACTTAAATTTAAATTAAAAGTTAATTAATTAAAGATAAAAATCTATGGTTATTAAATTCAAAAAGATGGGAGTTGTGAAAGTATTTTACTGTTTCTACAAATTTTAAAGAAAAAAAATCGCCCCAGACAGGATTTGAACCTGTAACCTTTCTTCTCAATTTTACTTTTTCAGAATCAACCACCAAACATCACAACCACACCACAATCAGTTCGGAAATCAAGAAGAAGGGTAGTCCAAAACCACAAAGCGAATGATACAGATGAAGAGTCAGGTATGCATAACATTTCGATGAATAATATAACTGATATGTAATTATTATTAATAAAATTATATAGGTTACAAAGGTTAAAAAGGCTTTTTACATAGGTTAAAAAGGCCTTTACCAACAAGACCGTACTAGTAACGTGCTGTGCAACACCTGCGCGTGTCGAAGCCGCTAATTTCATAGCTATTTCTGTCGGCAACGCATATGTGATACTCCTGGAGTCATAACATTTCATCTTGCTCGTTTGTCTCCTCTTGTAAAAAAAAATGTGTGCGCGTACTAGCGTACACTCGTAAGAAGTGAAGAAGTGACGTTATATTTCAAAAAATAATTTACTTTATGCAACTTTACAGAAAATAGGTAAATAAAGTTTATTGCCAATCCCTACTCCGCTGGAGAAAGTATACTTCGAATCACGCGTGGTAGGGATAAGAACAAAGATGGCGCGTAACGGAAAAATGTGACGCGTAACGAAAAAAATTTACACAAAATTTTTTTCTAACCCCGATAAAAAAGTTTCACTTCAAAAATATATACGTAACGATATCAAATGACTGCGGTCGCGAGTAAAACAGTTTTATATAACTCATATTATGACCATGCTGCGCCAACATCGCAACATCTCTAAAAGTTCTTCCTACACAAAGTAATTAATGGCGCATTTTTTTATGATATTGGAAGGCAAACAAGCAGACTGATTTCCTGATGGTAAAAAATTGCTGCTTCCTAGAGACACCAAAGGTGGTGATGGTGCGTTGCCAACCTGAGGCTGGGATGTTAGGCCTCGAGCAAAAGTGAGTATACCGGCTACCTTACCCTCCGAGCCGGAACACGTCATGGCGCTATGGCGGCAGGAATAGCTAAGGCGGTGGTACCAATCCGGGTAAGTCGATGCGAAACTCTACCACCTAGTCAGATGACACGGTGTTAGTGACAGTAAGGTCGCCTTTTACGAGCTGCCTGGCAGGAAGGCAGATGGTCTATTCTGCAAAGGAACCCGGACCAACACTGGGGTTAAAATGAATTTAACGGTATTTATCAAACTTTTCATCTAATCATATATCTTGTTTCAGATGATGAAGATTTTCAAAAGAAGCAAGAGGAAGTATTTAAGAAACCTTCATCTCGAAGGCCAACTCGCAAAAGAAATTAATTTTAAGCATATAATTTAATATAATTTGAATTTATTTATCTCGTTTTTATTGATATATTGGTTGTAAACACCTTAACAAATCTTGCAAAAAAGTGCTAACCGACTTTAAAAATCGACTACAATAATAATGGTCGTTCAATTGGTGATCTTTTAGTTTACTTAACACAAGGATAGCGCAAACAGTTGAAAGCAAGGGAGAAGTATTGTCTGTTAATTTGGACATAGCGAAAGCCTTTGATCGGGTTTGGCACAAGGCGCTACCGAAGCTTACTTCTTACAGTCTTCCTGAGAAATTACGCAAATGGGTTACTAGTATTTTGACGGAGCGTAGCATCAAGGTCGTTGTCGACACTACGTGCTCGCAGTCTAAACCTGTCAATGCTGGTGTTCCCCAAGGCTGTGTGTTTCTCCTACACTGTTTCTCCTGCATATCAATGACATGTTGCAAATTAGTAACAGTCATATTGCTATGCAGACCCCTTATACTTCGGTCCCCTTGTAGTGCTAAAAAGACTACCTTTGTCGCATCTCCTTGATTTGAGAGTTTCCCTCACTGCCACAGCCTGCAATGGTATACTCGGCATTGACATTTCGAGTGAAGTTCAATTTCATGGTCAACTGGAGAAGGCTAATACAGCCGCTAAAAAACTTCGTGTGCTCAGTAAAGCGAGACAGCAGTTTAAGCCGACCCATCGCTTACAACTTTACAAAGCGCAAATTCGGCCTCACATGGAGTACTGTTATCAACTCAGGGCAGGGGCTCCACAGTACCAGCTCCTTCCTTTTGACCAGATTCAACGTAGAGCATCTCAACCGGGCAATTACCGATCGACTTGATTCCTCGGCGTTGCTTAAAAATATTATTATTATTAACTCTTTATTGTTCACAACTGATATTACAAAAAAATACTTAAAAGTACAAAAGACGAGCTTATCTCTAACAAAAGAAATTTCTTCCAGCCAACCCGTAAAAGGAAAGTAATAAATATTGGGTCATTCAGTGTTTTCTACCGCATCTATCATGGGGAATGCTCTGAGTTGTTTGGTTTGATTCCAGCAGCTGTTTTCCACCTTCGGACACCGCGTCATAGTTTAAAATATCATGGCTATCATCTTGATCTACAATTGTGCGATGTGAAGACATTTCGTACCGCACAACACCTTTGTGGAATCAGTTACTGAAGTCGGTATTTCCAAGCGAATATGACTTTATAATTTCTTCAAGGTCGGCAACGCATTTGTGATATTTCTGATGTTGCGAATGGCCGTGGCCGGCGATCACTTTCCATCAGGTGACCCACTTGCTCGTTTGCCTCCTCATAAATAAAAACTCTCAAGGCGGCATGTCTATTAAATATTTTCTATCAAAATTGTAACATCATACGTTATCGCCCGCTTGCAACTGACTAATATGTTGCCGTCTTCATATCACCGTATCGTCTTCATATTACTCTTTTCAATTTTGCGGGCGCATTGCCGTGTCTATTATTTTTATTGGTCTGAGGTGTCAGGTTGATTACTCTAATGCTATCAGTAAAGTTGGTGGCCCATTTTGATTAGGAGTTGGTTGACAACCCAGGGCATAGAATACATAGGTTCCCCTGCTTGTTAATTGAAAGAGGCTTATAAACTAGTCATTTAATTAGTAAAAAAGACAATTTATTTTGTTTTATTTCATGCAATAAAAAATTAGATAGGTAAGACCATAAATATATGAGTAAGACAGTCATTTCGAAATGTTCTTTGCCACACAGCTTCTGCATGAGTACAACATACATACATACATATATATCTTCACGCCAAGTCCCTTACGGGGTAGGCAGAGAGTATCGAGTGCCAGATCTCACGATTCTGACAAACCTGTCTTGCTTCCTTCACATTCATTACCCTTTTCATACAAACACGCCGATTTCGGAGACTCTTGACACGATCTATGCATGAGTACAATGTATTAAATAATCTACTAAAATCACGTCTGTATCCCCAGAGGTAGGCAGCGGTACAACGGACACCCACGACTAGCCCAAAACACTAAGTCCCGCAAGAGCCTAGCCTATCGCCGACTGTAGTCTTTGGAATAATATTGTTTTTACTCTCCTTTTGATGACTGTTGGCCGCATCGAGGATTGCGCGCTGGTTGCTGCGCAAAATCCGATGCGATGCGACCCATGCCAGCCTGTTCAAGTGTCCGCGCCGCTATTCGGAACTAAAACATTTTTATCAAAGTTTTGGCGGTATCAAAAGAAAATATGAACGTGATTTTTCCACATTATTGAACTTCGTACAACATGTAGGGACTTACATATTGAGTAAAATTTGTTAATTTTGGTAATATTTTTAGTATAAGTTCAAATAGAAATTAACGTAATAATATAATTTATCGATGCCGCCAAATACCTCAATGAGCTTGGGCTAGGATGCCATCGCTTGACTACTTTGATAATACATACTTACTATGATGACAAAAGACTTTTGAGTTGGTTTAACACTCAAAGCATAAGAATGTCACAAATAATTAATAAGTACGATTTTATGAAATTGGGTGTGAGTTGATGCAAATTAAAATTTGGGATGCTTACGTATTGTAGTCTTTGATGCTTACGTCCATGACAAAAATAAATAAAACAATCTTTTTTTTTAGGTTATTTTGATTTTTTGCCCCTTTCTGGGGCCGGCTAAGACCTTTCGGCCATGCTGCCATGTCTTCCGTATATAAATAAATTCTTTTTAGTAGTCATAAGTCATTTTAGGTCATACGTCGTAAGTCATAGGTCAAAGTCATGTCAGGGTCTTGAGTAAAGCGGTGGTTTCGTTACTCAAGCTCATCTATGAGATTTGGCGGCAACGAGGAAATTCACGATACACTAATTTCTTCATGATTATTTCACTTGTGCACGTTCGCTGAACAAAACTAGACTAATTACCACCTAAATTAACTAATTTCAATCAATGTAAACACGAAATTCAATAATTATTAAAAAATACGACCATCTTCATTCACGATGGCGCCAAAAACTCACAATCTTTTTCTATGGAATCAGCTGTTAGTGACATTGACAGTGACATTACCCACTGCCTTGCCACTTGCCAGCCGCTTTTAACAGCGGGCCCGCTGTTTATTATTTTGTTTTTGTAATTTGTAAAGCATTGTTTTGGTAGAAAAGTTTAATGTTTACTTATTTCGTACTTTTAATCTTAGGCCTTTCTCCAAGTAGTGCCAGCCGTAAGTATATGGTTTTTTATGTATATTAAATCAAAATTGCTGTTGAAATAATAAAAGCCAAGTAGAAAGAATTAGGTATGTTTATGTTATTACCATCGGCTTATATTTTTTAAATAATAATTTATGATTTCTATGTATGTAAGTAGTTAGGTGTGTTTAATTGTAATATTCAGATAGCAAAGATAGCATTTTTTTAGTATCTCTTGACAATACAAGACAAATAAGCTGTCTTTTACCATCAAACTGTAGTCCACAGTTTTACGCATGCCTGTTTCCATCTTTTAACATTTATTAAGCTAAGCTAAATAAATATTTACTTTTTATTTAATTTCATCAACAAAAAATCCACAGCACAAGTTATAGAGTAAACATAATTAACACAATTACATTAAACTCGATCAATTATGGATTTTCACTTTGTATTCCATACAGTTCATTTTTCCATTGTTTTTAATGGTGAATAACACAGACATACTATAATTTGATAGGTATACATGTTACAACAAAAAAAAAACAAGTTTTCAATAACTTTTATAATAAAAGTAATTATTAAAATTATGCTTCTAAGGTAGGTATTTTCATTGTGTTTATTTAAATATCTGTAATGTACTTGACTGAAATCAGGGTTAGTAAATAATTTAAAATAAACTTTATGTTATATTGAATTATGATTTTAGATTTAATTATTATGTGTCCAGATTGTAGTCTATAAAAATTTTAACTTTTTTATTTATGTATTTAAGTTTGTTGTTTGTTCTATACAGCTACTCTACCTTACCTTCTCCTTCCCTCTGTGCTCTTATTCCAGTTTAGACACCAGTGCAGCACAACATACACCATACTCATTTTTGTTGTGTAAAGGTGGCATGTATTTCTTGCCATTAGGAAATTTCTCTGTGTCTTAAGTTATAATTATCTTACAAAATTGCTATCTTGTTTAACTGTTGCAACTAATTATTTTATTTTAAATTTATGCACTAGTCTCAGATATGGACTAATTTTTTTTTTTGAATGACTAATGTGTTGTCAACCTCGCGGTTTTTACAACTTCACCGGGCTTTGTGGGCCGAGCAGAGTGCTCAGCCCGAGACATCATTATTTAGATGGATTGGACTATTCCCTACAAAGCCAGCAACAAGGGCTGTCTCCCGGGAGACCGTAACCTCGACTTGGTGCTGCGTTCTGGTTACTGGGTGGACTAGGTGGAGGAATAGTGGCGGCTCGTCGCTCGGCGTTAGGCGTCGGGCGCAAGAGAGGTCTTCGTCGCCTAGACCGGCGGCGACGGTGTAGTGTAATGTTCTGTGAATTTGAGTTCCGGTTGGGATTGGGAGGGAGGTTCGCGTTTGCCACGGTTATTGGATCCGGTGGATCCGATAACACGTGACGGGGTCTCCTAAGTTTGGCGGGCGCGTTCGCGACCGGCGTATAGTCACACGCGGGTGCTAATACCGGGTTGGGGTGGGCAGCCGTTATTTCAAAGTAGCGTTCCGACACTTCTTTGAAATGCTGCGCTATTGTAGGCAAATCTAGGTCGCGATGTAGGTCCTCGTTGCGTACGTACCACGGACAACCGGTGGCAGTACGCATGAACCTATTTTGGATTACTTGTAGCTTTTTAAGATGGGTCGGGTACGTATGTGCGAAGGCTACACTTGCGTAAGCTAAGATTGGCCTGACACACGTTTTGTAAAGTGTCACTTTGTTACGAAGTGACATTTTACTGTCTTTATTAATTAAATAATAGAGACGGCTAAGTACATGCTTAGCCTTGTTAGTGATACGTGAGATGTGCGATTTGAACGACATCTGATTGTCTAGAATAACCCCTAGGTATTTTGTTGATTTTTCCCAGGGAATTATTCTATCGAACATTTTGATGTTACCCAGATAGCGATAGGGTTTCATCCGTTCGAATGGCCTAGTGCCCCGATTAAAGTACACTGCTGCACTTTTATCGGGGTTCACTTCTATGCGCCACTTCCTGAACCAATCGCCCAGGAGAGCGGCCGCTCTATTTAGAGTTTTACCTATAAACTGACCGTTGGGACTAGACACATATAGTGCCGTGTCGTCCGCGAAAAGGGCTACGTGGACGCGCGGCGGTCGTGGTACGTCGTTCGTGTACAGGCTGTATAGCAAAGGTGAGAGCACCGAGCCCTGCGGCACCCCAGCCTCTAGGGGCCTACTGCTAAATAGAGTACCTTCTACACGAAATCTGAATTTGCGATTTGATAAGTAGTCTCGTATGATGAGAACTAGTCTGTCTGGCACGCCCATTTCGTAGAGCTTATAGATTAGGCCGTTGTGCCAGACCTTATCGAACGCCTTGGCCACATCGAAGAATAGAGCTCCCGTGTATAGGGGGCGACGACGTCTATTCAGGCCGTCTAAAATGTGCTCCGTGAGGCGGTGCACCTGATTTGTACATGAATGGGCTGCCCGGAAACCAAATTGCTCATCCATTAACAAATGTTTCTCGGCTACGACTGTCTTAAGGCGGGCGAGGATAAGACGCTCGTATATTTTGCTGAGTGAATTAATAAGACTGGTCGGGCGGTAACTGATATGGACTAAGAAAGATCTGATTAAAAAGAATCGATAATGAAAAAATAAATGTAGATTGTCAAATTCGGTATCGGTAATCGGTACAATATCGTTAAATTTCAGGTATGGTTAATTTGACAATGGTGTCACTGCACATAAAGTGTCGGTCACCCATCTATCCCAGATCATCAATACAAAGGTTTCCAGTGCCTGATGATAAAGTTCCTTGGACCTCAGAATATATTGAGTACAAACCACCTTGTTACACTTCACCCAGTGTAATTGGCAAAGTATGGGCAGACTTAGACATAGGTAAGAAATAAATGAAATAATTGACCATTAACTATTCTATCATACCTACTAACAATACTGATGACAGATTTTTTATTTTTAATTTAATACTAAAAATCAGACTTTTAGTATTTATCTCAAAAACTTACTATTAGTATACTTACTTACTATTAGTGCTGTGTTGTACGTTTCACACAAATATTACTACTCACTAAAACATATATGAGACTACTTTATATGAGAATATGAAAGTGTCATTATAACAGTAGGAGTAATTGGGGCTGTGGATCCCTACCCTGGCAAGTTGCTGCACAGCACTCGACCACCAGTACATGAGCTACTCTAAAAAACATAATTTTATCTCACATTACCAAAGGAAAAGCATATCATAGACAGCATCCAAATTTACAATCATCATGTCCTAACTACAAAGATGTACTTTTTTTTTCTAGAAACTACTGAATTCCTTTAATGAAATATTCGTTTTTTTATATAATAAGAAGGATGAGGGTCACCTGAAGAAAAGTGCTACATAATCATCATTTAAACAATAATTGAAATAATATTGCAGGAGATTCTCGTTTCAATCCCAAATGGAATGCGTTAGATGGTCCAGATAATAGAAAAAGTTACACTGGATTGTACAGGATTGTAAATGGATTACCGTTGAACCCATATGGCCGTACGGGATTATGTGGTAGAGGTGTATTGGGGCGCTGGGGGCCAAACCATGCAGCTGATCCTGTGGTCACCAGATGGAAAAGAGAACCAATAAGTAACAACACGTAATTATGTTAATATATTCTAAGGCTAATTTGTGGAAAGACATTTGAAATTGGCTCTAACTTTGCATGATTTTTTTTTATTTAGTATCCAACTTGTTAAAAGTCGCCAAATAAATCAACTATATCACAGCAGGAAAATATTTTGAATGAATATTAAATTGAAATCTGTTAAAAGATTTGTTTTCATAGCTTGTAATTTTGCTAACTTTTATTATGTGACTTTATTTTCTCGAGCATAAAGTTTTATAGTTCTTTTTTTTTTACACTATTTTATGTCACCTTAAATATTAACATCTTACCAAATAAGTCCAGTTCCATTAATTCCCAGTTTCTATAATCAACGAATCGTAATCCATCTGCTAAACCATTCGTAGTTTGTTCAAAAGTAACGGAGCATTACCAATATTTAAAAAAAAATTTTAGAATTAACAGTCGGAAACGACCAACGGTTGTTAGTAATCTTACTAAGCGTACAAAATACTACCATCTGTAATCAAAACGACTCGTTTCTTGAATATAGGAACCGGGCATAAGTAGAATAAACCATCTTCCACTTTATCAGGTAGCTCATAATAGACTGTAAATATTAAATGGGTCATTACCAACATGACCACTGGTGGTAGCTGCTGTGCAGCAACATATACCCACCGCCTTACCTATTCCTGCTGCCTAACAGTCATGTTCCAGTCCGGAGTAGTGTAGCAGGTAGACTACATTGTGCACATATGACTAACACACCGGCGACACCTAAAACATTTATAGTGACTAGGTCGCAGTTGTCGCGTACCGTCAGGAAAGCCGTGTGCTTGTTGGCCGTCGACTCTAAACATAAATATGTAGATATTTTAGATGAATAGATTTGACACCAGCATGTTTAGATTTTTTCTAACTAGTTCATATTAGTGACTCATGTCAACTAATTTTGATATGATGATAATGATTTCAGACAAATATTACAATTTGTTGCTATAAAACGTCGGGATACAGGAGAGTGGGCCCTACCCGGGGGAATGGTGGACCCTGGGGAAAAAGTTACAGCCACAGCTGTACGAGAATTTGAAGAAGAAGCAATGAATTCCTTAGAAGCAACAGAATGTAAGAAAATTTGAATTATGTTTCTGCATTAGCGACTACATATACTTAATGCTGTACCAGGTGAACCGGATTGGTATCATAGCTTTACTTAGTCATACCGCCGGCCGTAACGCTCTCGCTACTGTCGTATTTCGTGCTGGAGGGCAGGGAAGCCGGTTGACTTGCACACGCGGCCTAACATTTAAGCCAGAAGATGGCGATACACCACTAACATCTATGATCGCTATAGGTGACGGGCAAGCAGGAACCGCCACCTTTTTTCGTTAATTTGCAACATTAAATCAAAATCACTATACAAATTTTGATCAGTTACCTATTTACTATTTTAAGTCTAAATTAAAATCTAAGTGGTGATGATAAAACTATCGATTGAAAGTGGAAAATTTAAAGAGTAGAGTACAGTGTCAAGGACATCGGTGAATGATACGAAAACATATACGTATACACCAGGGGTGGGCAAATTCTTTTGACCGCGGGCCGGTATGTTAAAAAAAATCTAGTGGCGGGCCAGTAAATTATAATAAATCTTGGGGCGGGCCGGTTTATTAAAACACCTAAAAATTAGCAGTAAATATTACGATTATAAAAAGTAATATATAAATGAAATACGCAATATACATGTTTGAAGTATCGATTCAGTACCTTAATTGTTCAAATTTCAATAGTCTTAACATTTCGACCATTATTTTTTAAGGAGGTCCACATTTTTTCTAAAAAACCCTCGGCGGGCCGGATTAAAACCTGTCAAGGGCCGGATCCGGCCCGCGGGCCGTTATTTGCCCACCCCTGGTATACACGGTACACGGCAAACCTGAAACATTACCCGTGTAATGGTTTGTCGTGTTATGTCCGGTTCCTATAATCAACGAACCGTTATCCGTGCGCATAGCCCTTCGTAAATTATTGCGTATAAGTAACAAAGTGTTCCACAAATTGTTCAGAGTTAACGGCCCGCGAAGAGCGACTGTTGGATATTTTACTATTCGTTAAAAAAAACTACCGCCCGTTAGCAAATAATTCTATATTTTAAAATACAAACTAATACCAAAGGAAGTAGATATTTATTTTATGTTTTTTTAGATATAAGATAGATAAAAGGCGTTGTTAATTGTAGGTATCATCAGTTCCAAAAGTCCATGATTAAATTTACGTAGTTTATATGCAAAATTCGGCTACGATATTTGTATATTTTAATAAGATTGGTTTTTAATTTTGTTAATTTAAAACCTCAGGACATTTATAATTGACCAATTCAGTATTATATTTTTTTTGAAGAGGAGGTAATTATAATTAAGCAATCTGTTCTACAGTAGGTAAGAAATACTAAATCATGAATAGTGCCTGCAACAAGTCATACAGTTGCCTGGTCAACCATTAAGAAATGACTTCTTGAAGAGCCACCAAGTAGTATTATTTCGGAAACGATATCGTCGGCAACTGATTCAAAAATGGCATACAGCACATTATGCATATAATTTATTATTCTTGATATAACATTGGCCTTATAATAGTATTTTTTGCAGCTGAAAAGCAAGCATGGAAAACGAAATTCAAGGATTTTTTTAGTGCCGGCACTGAGATTTATAGCGGCTACGTTGACGATCCAAGAAACACAGATAACGCCTGGATGGAAACAGTAGCGTACAACTATCACGATGAGTCAGGATCCATCGTTGGTGCTTTAAATCTTCACGCTGGGGATGATGCAGTTGGAGTACAATGGGTAGATATCACACCGGAATTAAATTTGTATGCCAGCCACAAGAGTATTGTTGATGCTGTATATTCTATGCTCAAGAGACGATAATGTTAAGGATAAATAAAAAATACATTTAAGTATAATTTCTTTATTTCTTTACCTCCTTGAATAAAAATATATTTACAATAATTAATAACATTATGTAAAGACTAACTAATGTTATTCTTAATTATGATGGCCTTTTTAACAAGTCTATCAAGTAAAATAGTAACTCTAAGCTATGATGGAGATGTTATGAAGGACATATTTGATCAGTAAATAGTCCTGGCAATGAAGTTTTTGCACCAAATATTCGAAAGCTGGTTGTAAATAATCTTAAAATTAAAAAAAAATCAATAAACCCCTGACAAACGCACCCTCCTTAAAAGTTTCGATGCAACAGCTGACACACACAAACGTCTAACTTACAACACCTCTTTTTATGATATGCTTTAGGTAAACTGCAAAGTTTATGAAATATAATATCGTAACTTTGAAACTATGGTTCATAAGCCACCTTCCAGACCAGAAAATATGAACAGATCTAATTAAGACGAATCTAACGAGTCCAAACTCGATTAATTTATGGACATTCCATTTGCGGCCCTTATCTTTGCCCAACATCAGACCAGCTCAGTTGTATCAGCATTCGTTAGTATTTTAACTGGTAGGGCTCAAATATGTTCAAAAGCGAAACAAATACCCACAGTGTGTCTAACATCCATTCAGATGCTTGCAAATAACCTGATGACCTTGAACGCCTGCTCAGATCTCCATAAACCAAGAACCATCACGATCACGCCAGCTATAAAAAAAAAACACTTCTCAAACCGTCCATCCACTGAAGAGCTACGATGCCACACACAGACGCGTCAAACTTATAAAATACCCCACGTTTTGGGTCGGGAGTTAAAAACACGAGAAGTGTCAAACGATTGACATCTTACGACCACTTACAAAAAACAACTTGACGATCGTTGCGTTATGGTTTCTAGAGTACCTACAGTTTGATCAACTTATCCGAGCCCCTACCATGAGTTGACGACTTGTCGAGTTTAGTATACTCGTTATCGTCTACGTCAATTATATAAATAAATAAATAAAATAAATATCCTTGGACAAATCACACGAATTGAATCTAACCCCAAAGTAAGCAAATGATATGCTTGTGTTATGGGTGTTAGTCAACGATTCTAATACATAGAAATACTTAAATAGATACCAGAATATATTTAATAAACACCCAGACCCGGAAATGCAGACATCTAAATGTTCATCACACAAATGCCTATCCCCGTCGGGAATCGAACCCGAGCCTCGCGTTTGGTCGATGTAGTTAGGGGAGTGTAAGCGTGTACGTTAGCCACTCGACCAACGAGGCGGTCAAGTGAAAATATGTGTGATAACTTTGAACAGCGCCTCTATCGGTAATTAATATCACTAAATTTTTATACCAAAAGGCTAAAGATTTCGATACGTCAATTACGAACGTAATTTTTACTAACTCACGGTAAAGGCCCTGTTCAGTAAACATAGAAAGTGTGATGACTGGTACTACTGATTAAGAATTTATCTAGAAAATACCGATAATAATAAAAAAAAGGTAGATAATTGCGGAATATTTTACGGTGCTTACTCACACACCAGAAACTAACAGCAGAATGAGATTTAACGAAAAAGCAGTTCATTTTATGCAATGTAACTTATCCGATTTTGACTTCTGAACAGGTAAGTTGGTGATACTACAAAGATCTATATTACTACTGGATGTTACACTCCTAACAATGAATTAATGTCATTTCCAAATATTGCTGACACTTCAATGTACCGGTCCTCTCTCACCTGGCTTTGTTATTAACTTCACAAGTCTCTCTGAAAGAGAATCCGTAACATTAAAAAAGAGTCAGCAATATTTGGAAATTATATCCGTTCTTTGTTAGGAGTGTAATCTCCAGTAGTATTCTATAGCTTCATGTTTCCAACAAATACCTTATGTCAATTTCCAAATACTGCCATTTCACTCTAATTAACTGAGCTCTCCCTCAGTCTTGTGACGTCGATTAACGAAATCAAAACGAAAGAGAGAGCGAAATTAAAGTAAATCAGCAACATTCATACCGACAACAGTGGAGTTACACTAGAATCTCTATTTCATGCAAATTGAAATCGGATATGTAATTTTAAGTACTTTTGAACACAGTACTTGCGGATTTTTAACATCAGTTTCAAAAAGAATAACGATTCCGATAAAACAAATTGTTAATAATTTGCCAACATTTTGTTCAAGAGCAACCTTACAGCTTTTTATTAGGAGAGTAATCTCCAGTAGTATATGACATCATAACACAGCAATTCCCAGAGTGTAACGAGAACAACAACGTAAAATATCCATAGATATAATCCATCTAAGAAACTAACGGAATAAAACGATTTTTTGCTTTATCGCCCAAAGTAATAAAAAGTAAATTTAAATGTCGATTTACATATATTAATGTTTACTTGTCAACGTATCGTCAATCTAACTCGTCGATATAAAAGCACGAAAACTTAACTCTAGCGGTACTGATCGCACCGAATCGCATTTAACTACTAAAAAAATAGGGATTCACTAAAAATACCCACATTTCGAGCTAATAGTTTGTCATTTGGCAATGACTCTGACATCTTAGAATGTACATATTTTATTATCAATCGTAACCTTTTGGTGTACATGGTTGGCTTTTAATAGTAATTAACTAGTAATAATTACATTTTGGCAGTGAAAAATCTGTAACGATGCACCATTCTTATTGTTATCTACCATTACGTTAAAATATGGTGATTACAAATCTTCCACTTTTACAAATTCATTCCAGATATTCAACACATGTGATTACCACACAATTTGCATTGATAAAATATTTAAGCGCGATAGATTCATAACAAACTTCAGACAATATGTAAGAGCACATATCAATTTCACAGATCTTAGAAAATGTCTTCGTATATTATGTTCTTTATGCCTAATTTAGACCTCAGTGGTCTAAGAGGCGTATAATTTAGTTTGTTGTTCGTCAGCTAACCTCCTTACTAATAAAACTTACGCACCCGTTGGTCTGGTGTATAACTTCACTTTTGCTAACAATTAACGGGCGCGTAAGTTTTATTGAGGGTGTTAGTGTATAGCAAAATAAATAAGTAAAAAATATATAGCGTTCAAATTTTATGAATAATAATATAATAGCAATTGCTATCATATCCAGATTCTCTGATTATTTCCTTATGAACATAAAATATGCCATCAATCTCAACCTTTTCAGTTACGTTGAGTGGGCGTAGAATTAGTAGGTGAGACCGATGCAGTGTTCTGCTTTCTGAGCTAAACATTGAGGTCGGTTTTGTGTAATTTGCGAATACATGCGAAAAGTTCGTTATCTCTGCTACAATTACATTTCATCTGCTACAATTGGTATGAACTATGAAGAACAAAGTACTGGATTCATTGGATTTTAAGAATTTCTTTTTTGATAGTTAGTATTGAGGGACTAGACACTCATAGAAACAGTATTGTAATTGTACATGATTGTAATTGACATGTATTAAAAAGAAACAGTCCAACTATTTTATATTAAAATAACACGAGATAACAAAATCACTTGAATTTAATAAGAAATAAGATGATTACAACACTTGAAAAGTATTGTGAGAGGTCAGTTCCTGTACCAGTACTATCAATAAAAAGATTTAAACACTGCATATACAAGGTAACAACTCACAAATTAGTGCTCAATATGTTGCCTAACTATTCTAACTATTTAAATACTCAAAATCAGCCACAGAATAAATAAATTATAGCATTTTTATTATTCCATATTTACTTGATAAGTTCAATGAGCAACAGCACGCAGTTCGAACTATTTATGAATATCAGCTGATAGTATTAATCGAGGCGCACCCCGCTTTTTAGCGACAATTACTATTTCTTATTTTCTAATGTTACGTTTTTAGGTAAATATTACGATTCCATGATTATTGTATCGTTAACTAATTCGAGAAAACATGGTATTTCAAATGCTAAATATCGATATTACCTGGATGCCGCAGAAAAGCAAGGACTACGAAAAGGTGCAAAGTGGAGAAGGAAAAGTAGGAAAGCGGACCCTGGGTTTCCAGGGGGCTGATTATGTATCTCAGTTGCCAACTAAAATGGAAAAGTGTACATCAAATAGCTGCCAAATGACGTGTTTTATATTTGCTATCTCCAGTGACCAACAGAAATACAATAGAGATAGCAAACACAAATGACGTTATTTGATGTACACTTTTTCATTTTGAGTTGACAACTGAGATATATAATCAGCCCCCTGGTCTAAAAGCGAAAAGCAACCGGGATTAAGCGAGGACGGTATTACCTACATCCATTGCTACTTGAGTAGTTAACAATTCGAATATCACTTATATATCTAATAAAATTTGTTTACTGTATTCAAAGCTTTAATTTTACTTTACTTTTCGTAAATGATATTAATTCTACAGCTTTATGATAACAAGTAATAATAAGTTACCTTAAATAGGGACTGGATACGATTGAATTCCTAGACATAATAAATAATTTAAGGAACGGTTCAAATTATGAATAAGAATAATCTTTATAGTTATTCAAATTATGACAATGAATTCAACGAAACCTGGGGCCCTACCATGAGCGCTTAA
>NJDD01001944.1:23042-36580 GCA_002245505.1 Calephelis nemesis | reverse complement strand
GGGGGGGGCATAAACTTTGGCACACTTATGGTTCATGTGTAGGACAGGTGCAAACCGCTAATATTTTTCAATAATAATCTTATACCTTTAAACGAGCAATTCTTGTAAATATAATTGGAATCTCGGAATCGGCTCCAACGATTTTCATGAAAATTTGCTTTTTAAATTTTCGCACTTAAATATAATTTCCAAAAAACACAATTTATAAAAAAAACAAAAAAAAAATTCGGTCATCCAGGTACTGCTTATAAAGTACATTACATCAATAAATAAAACATTACCCACACTACCATGCATTTGACACACACACAAACAAATATATTGATGATAACGATAAAAGATCACAGATGGCGCACTAAAAAGTTTGGAAACAAAGTAGTTGGCCTTGAGAAATGAAGATGGCGCCCTTATCAACAAAATATTAAAACATATTATGGACGAATTTCGACCAACGGACGACCACTAGTTAAGTTAAATTCACACAAAAACAAGCAATTACGAAAATTAATGAGTTAAAAAACACAGACATTCATATTTCTCCACGCCAAGTCCCTAGGGGGCACGTCCCTTTCCCTTTTTAACTTTAGAGAGGCGCCTCGCTGAGAGTGTGCGACGGACGTTACAGATCTTTTGTACTTACTTACACACCTACGTACTTCAGAACAGATATATTTAACTCTTTAGAGTATTTTATTTAGTCTGAATTAAATTTACAACTTCTTTCTTACTTTTACATTTACCTTCGAAACCGGAGTGTTTGTATGAAAAAGGTAATAATTAATGCGGAGGAAGCCAAGAAAGCCTGCAAGGATCGTAAGATTTGGCACTCAATACTCTCTGCCTACCCCGTAAAGGTCTTGACGTAAACATGTATATAATATGTACAATTCGGATTCGGTAGTAAAGATATCGGTGGGGATATATGCGGGAAAGTAGAGCGCGTACCGCAACTGTAATATAGCAATTTTTTGTTTTTGTTTTTCTCCTTACTGTTATTATTAATATTTTAATCTTATGTCATAGTTTTCGTACGTTTAATCTCTTTGACCGCCTGGTTGGTCGAGTGGCTAGCGTACACGCCTAACTACACCGACCAACAACGAGGCTCGGGTTCGATTCCAGACGGGGGCAGGAATTTGTGTGACGAACATTTAGATGTCTGCATTTCCGGGTTTATTAAATTTATTCTGGTATCTATTTACGTATCTCTATGTATTACAATCGTTGACTAGCACCCATAACACATAATAACACATAATTTGCTTACTTTGGGGTTCGATTCAATTTGTGTAGCTTGTCCAGGGATATTTGTTTTATTTATTAAATACCTACTGAACCTAGGTTAATATAATCTCCTCAGACAAACAGGTTGTCTGGTAGAAATAGCTTTATATAATAATACTATAATAATATGCTCTTGTTAATACTTAATTGTACCATTTTGTAGTAAGTTTAATTGTGCGCAATAAAGAGTACATTCATTCATTCATTCATAACCATACCTGGCTGCCTTATTTACCTGTGATTGTGTTGCTATACTGCCCCAGTAGAATACCGAAGTCACGAGTGAGGGCGGGACGTGAGAAGAAAGTGGGAGCCAAGAAAATAAATGCTGTAGGGTAGTCAAACATTTCACTACAATCTCCATGTTTATTACTCTGTAACAAATTCATATTGTAAAATATAGTGAATGGTGTGAACAGTGGTGTAATTAGTGTAGCAGCGACTCGCCCGGATTGGTACCACCGCCTTACTTATTCTTGCCGCCATAACGTCAGGCCGGCCTCAGGTTGGCAACACACCATTACAAACCTTTGGTGTCTCTAGGCGCCGTGAATTTCCTAACATCAGGAAATCCGTCTGCTTGTTTGCCTACCAATATCATATATATATATATATATAATCTTGTAGAAATTAAGTTATGTCATTAAAGTCAACCAAACAAGATCACTGGTGGTAGAATGCCGTACTGCAACTTCCCTGTCTAATATGCTGTCTAATGTTACCCTGCTAATTAGAACTAAGAAGAATCCATATAACAAAATATCTCAAAAATATGTCCAGCGGTTTGCAAGCTATAATAATCACGAATTTGTTTTTCAAAAAAATAATATAATTACGCCCATAGCTGCTTGGCAGGAGTTCAACCAGAACCCATGACTAGCCGTAAACATGACTCCCACAATGTGATGGGTAGGATATCTATCGCCTACCAGGCACATATCTAATCCCAGGCAATGTTGTTTTTTTTTACGAAACTGAAAAAACACAATTTCTTTTTGTTGCCTGATCCGGGAATCGAACCTGCCTCACGGATTCAAATCTTACGCCGGAACGCTAGACCACAGAGTCGATATCTGACAATTGTTCGTATCACACACATGCTACAATAGATATAACTTATTAAAACTGTAATTTAGATATTTAAAAATAGTAAGATACAAGGCTGTCTGAACAACCATTATACTCACTTTTCTGCATTGTTGACGTCATGAGTATTGACTAATAAATCAGGTAGAGTGGAACATTGTGGAAGGCCACTGGTTGGAGAGGGAGGAGGATTTGACTGGCCTTCTTTTTGAGCATTTCTCTCCAATATTGCTGAAATTTAAATATTTGTTTTGAATATGTTGTCCCCGTGTTGGTCCGGGCTTCTTTGTAGAATAGACCATCTGCCTTCCTTGCCATGCAAGTCGTAAAAGGCGAGCAAAGGCTCACCGTCACTAACACTGTGACATCTGACTAGGTGGTAGAGTTTAGCAGCGACTCGCCCGGATTTCTACCACCGCCTTACTTATTCCTGCCGCCATAACGTCATGACGTGTTCCGGTTTGGTAAGGTAGCCGCTATATTAACTTTTGCTCGAGGCCTAACATCCCGGCCTCTGGTTGGCAACGCACCATTACCACCTTTGGTGTCTCTAGGCGGCGTGAATTTCTTACCACCAGGAAATCCGTCTGCTTGTTTGCCTTCCATTTCATAAAAAATACTTACGTAATGATTTTACAGTTTCACGGCAAAACACTTACATGGTGTCATTATGCTCTTTCACAGTCAATTTCAATAACATGTATTTAGTTTTGTTGCAAAGGTATTTTTTATTATAGAAAAATAAAACCTGATTTCTAAAGTATAGTATGAATAACACTTATTAAAAATACTAAATAGGTTATTGACATAGGATACTAAAGTGTTGCGTACTTTTTTTGAAAGGCAAAACAAGCAGACGGATTTCCTGGTGGTAAGGAATTCACGTCGGCTAGAGACACCAAAGGTGATAATAGTGCTTTGCCAACCTGAGGCCAGGATGTTAGGCTTTAAGCAAAAGTAAGATTACTGGCTACCTTACCCTCCGAACCGGAACACGTCATAACGTTATGGCGGTAGGAATAGGTAAGGTAGTGATACCAATCCAGGCGAGACGCTACGAAACTCTACCACCTAGTAGGATTTCACGGTGTTAGTGAAGGTAAGCATACGCTCGCCTTTTACGAGCTGTGTGGAAGAAGGTCGATTCTGCAAAGGAGCCTGAACCAACACGGGGACATTTTTATATTATATTTACTATTTTGAGACCACCAGTTTACCTATTTATAGGATTTTCAAAGTCATAACATGTTCAACTGTTAAAAACATTTGTAGTTAATGATTCACGAATAACATCAAAATTAAATTGCCTTTTAAAATAATAATCACAATATAAGCCAATTATTTTAACTCAAAAGAACGAAACTAAAGCTTAAGCAAAGCCAGAAGACAAGAAATATAAATAGTCTCTGTATTGTCTTGAGTAACCAGTACTTTTCAAATAGAACTACTAGTACTGACAATGACAACAGAAGAGCATTTTGACGTAAGCATAATATGCTTACGTCATACTATGTAGTACATTCATATTATGTATCCCACACCTTCAAGCTTTCAAAAATATCTGTTTATCGTTCCTAACCGAAACACAGTGGTACTGAAAAATAATTTTTCTTTTCATACATTTATGCCATTTATATAAGCTCACCACTAAGAGCAGATAACATTTGTGGCATTCCTTTTAGCATGAGGCGTTCCAGTTGACTTCGTCTAGCAGAAGGCAGCAATACACCTGTGTCTCGAGAAGAACCTAGTTCCTCACTTGCTGCTTGAGCTAGCACCAATCCCAAAATGCATTTTGATCCGTCACATCGTAGCAACTAAAACCAAAATTTTTTTTTTTAATTGCACTTAAATTAATCTTACAAAAAAGAAAATATTTGGCCATCACAGTGCATGTGAACAGAAAAAAAGTTTTGTTAATACTTTTTTGTGGATTATTTCTTTTTTGTTGTGTAGTTACTGCCTGAAAAAATGTTAAGTTTAGCACAGTAGAAAGCAGTAAAAATTCAATATTCACAGTAAAGACAAGGACAATGTCTACATAGTCAACTAGTTGTCAATTATTATTCATGTCAAACTAGATTCTAGATGCAAGTATACAATGTGGTACGATGAATTTATAATTTATACTTGTAATTTTTTTATGTGAAAGACAAACAAGCAGATGGACTTTCTGATAGTAAGAAACCTATCACTGGGTCTATATATACTTTTGATAATGGTTCATTGAATTGGAATATAGTGACCAAGCACATGGCTCTGTGATGGTAAGAGATAATTGTGGCCTATAGACACCTTAGAAGTTACAGGTGCGTTGCTGTAGTGGCTTGAATGTTAGACTTATGTGCAACTGTACTGGCAATCCTACCTTATGCACAGGAACATGACAAGGTCATTACCAACATTACGGCGGCAGGAATAGGTGAGGCGCAGGATCCCTACCGTTCAATTTGCTGCACAGCTCTCTACGCTAGTGGTAAAGAATTTAAACACTCTTTACAAGAGGCCGATGGTCTTGTTAGTGATGACCTATATTGTAGCCAGTGCCTGCCTCTTATGAGCTACCCGTCAGAGAGGCAGATGATCTATTCTACTCAGCAGACCTGGACCCACATGGGGAAAATCAATACATTGATTATATGTTGATTAAAAACATCACAATAATAACTTTTGATTAATTTGAGAAATTGTCTCACTGAATCCTGACTAGTTCGATATGTTTAAAATACTTCATCTGTTTTGTTTTTGTTTAATTGGAAAACGATAGCATACACCTTAAAATAGTTATTCAGTGCTTCAGAATTATTACTATTGGCATAAAATATTTGATTGTCCTAATAACAGCCAAATAGAATGTAAAAAAAATTATACACCTGATGATTTTGTTAAATAAACCTTACCTCAACTATATTGTCAAAGAAATCTGGATACAAATGGGGCCAATCGTAACGAGCTATTGATACCAATGTCGCAGCCAATTTGTTTCTTATGAAATATAACATTACTTCATGCTTAGTCATTAATTCATTCATCAATGTGAGTCTGATTTCTGTTTTTTCACTGTCAGATAAGATGATCCATTGTCTGTTTATGATTTTCTGGAAATTAAAAAATATTCTAAAATCTCTGACAAATTTATGACTGTTTTAAACTAACTTAATAAAGCATTCAAACATTAAAACATCTTAAAATCATTTTGATAATAATAAATTAAGAATTACTTAACTAAAAAATAAGGTAAATTCATTATTTAGAATCTACAACATACATTTTAGACAAAGAAAGAAGAATGCAAAGTACAATGTAAGTATCTTTACTTGCAAGTGAATATACCTTTGTGAATCTCTATATAATAAAAATGAATTACCAAATTTCTGTACACACATAACTTCCATGTTTGGCTGGTTATTATTGGTTTTAAATAGTTTGTGACAGTTTAGGGAAACTAGGGTTAATAACATTTTATTTTTCTTATACAATCTAAATGGGTGGAACAAAGTTTGTGTTAGCTTAGAATAATGACAGAGGTATATTTATAGTTTGTAAGTAGCAAACAAAATGATACAGGCAGTTAAAATATAGGCATATGGTAAGTACTAATAGTTTTGGATACATAGCAAACACAGGTGACAAAAAACAAAAACTTTTATATTTTAAATTTAAAAGTAAAAATTATTAAAAAAAAGTTATATCTATTCATTTTTTGCACATTTACCAATCATAATTGGAATCACAAATTTATTAATATAACAATAAGATTTAACCCTGGACAAGTTACACAAATTAAATCTAACCCTAAAGTAAGCAAATTATATGCTTGTGTTATGGGTGTTAATCCACAATTAGAATATATAAATAGAATAAAGATACCAGAACAAATTAATTAAACACCCAGAGCTGGAAATGCAGACATCTAAATGTTCATTACAAAAATGCCCGCACCCGCCAAGAATCAAACCCAAGCCTCTCTGTTGGTCATCTGAGTTAAAAGTGCATGTAAACCCCTTGACCAACGGGGTGGTCATTTATAATAATAAAAAAAATATCCATAGACAAATTACAGAAATTAATCTAACCCCAAAGTAAGCCATTTACATACTTATGTTATAACCATAATAATAATATGAATATTTGTACCAGTTGTACCAGTACCAGTTGTAAACCAGTACAAATTTAATAAACACCCAGATATGAAAATACAGATTTCTCACCACAGAAATGCCTACCTAAATCAGAAATCAGTCCAAGGTAGGCATATACCTTAACCCGTTGTACAACAAATTGATCAAAGGTAGTACAACCCGTACAAATTAACTGTGCACCTCGCGCTGTGACGTCATTCATTATTTATCACTTTTTTGTGTCGATAGATCAGTTTGATAACGGTAACAAAAACGCTATTGCTACTCAGCTCTTGAGGCGAATATGAGGCGCAGCGTATGAGTTGTAATGCTGTAGTATGACAAAGTGAATATTTGTTTGTGGGTGTGTGTATGTTATGTGATTATGTATGGCAGTGAGACGAAAATATTCATGTTTTAAGAATAATGGGCGTAATATTTCAATTTCATAGAAATATAAACAGAAATAAAGTTACACCAAACAAAATATGTTTACCTGCTATTTTTGTCAAGCGGTAACAAATTTTAATTCTAAGATTAATACCCATTCATTAACACGCTTTTTAAACATTCTTTGTGTACCTAAAACTAGTCAAAGAAAATATAGCCTTAAAAACCTTACCTCTAGTGTAGTCAGAATAAACATTAAAACATATTGATTTTGAGACTTTTGAAGAAATATTAAACAGTGTTTCCATGATTCCCTGCCGTTTGAGAAATTTTCTAGCATGTTTTCAATTTCTCTCTTCCGAAAGTTACTAGTATTAGGTGCAAAGAATTCAGACATTAAAACTTCGAGAGAGGCTAAAGCCTCATTTATCTCAGACTCTGCCTATAATAAAAAAGTAGCATATTAATAATTAATGATAAATTATCAAAATTAATGGGGAATAAATATTTATATTGAAAAATGTGTTGGAACAATGTGTAAACAAACGTACCATTTTAGAGTATTTTGTAATTCAGTGAGTTACATTATATTTAAAATTTCAATAATACTTGTTTAATTTAAGTTTCTTTTAAAATAAAGTTAAGAAAGTATTTGTTGTTTTTTATTTTTTTCCATAAATTTACAAAAATCAAATCAATTCAAGATTGACCTAAAATCAAATGTCATAATCATGTGCTATAATGACAGCTGTCAACTTCTTCATCTTTTTTATAAGTTATTTGCCCTTTTCTGTAAGACCATGCTGCCATATAATTTAACAACATCTCTTTGTCTCTTTTTAACAAATATCGATATTATGAACGCTGCAAGAGACGACATTTTTGTCCATGCACATTTCGGCGTCAATTTAAAGTGACCTTGTGACAGTTCTCATGCTTGCCAAGAACGCCATATTTAGTGTTCAATTTTATAGTGATGTACTATTACAATTGTCGATATTTTATTTTACGTCTCCAGAAAATAATATTATTCGGACAAAGTAAGAATGTATACCATTGCCACTAAAAATATCAATCACAGTCTAGCGTAATAATAATTATTTCAAGTGCTCATTTTAAAGTAAAAAAAGTGGTTTGAATGTAGTCTGACCATTTTTTTGAAATGCTAATAAATCTTGTAATAAATTTAAATAGTTAACTTATATGAAGAATAAACTTATTTCCACGCCACAATGTAAAATATGTGACTGAAAAGTAAATAAATATTCTTTATTTCGTTTAATTACATTTCCCTATTTAGGTATAAGCCAATTGAGTATCACTAAGTAAGTTAATAGTTGCAATTTCATTCATTAGGCAAATAAAAATTCTTATCTATTCACCTAAACTTAACCAGCAATCGTCACTAATGATCGATATCGATAGGTACTACCACCTAATCACAAATAGGTACTCTACCAGATGATGTCACGGTGTTAGTGACGTTAAGCCTATGCTGGCCATTTAAGAGCAAGTGTACGCGTGTCTTGCCGGGAGCTCGTGCGAGCGTATCCTCAAATTCTTCCGAGGTTAGCCGAGCTACGCACAAACATCCAGTATCGGCAAAAGGTTCAGCCGTATTTAGTCGAAACCGAAACTTTAGTTTATTTTCAGATTAGGCAGAGGCAGAGTATAGGATTCAACTTATATTCTCTCCCCCCCNNNNCCCCCCCCCCTCCGTATGCGTACTTTGTTTTGTCGTGCTTTCATTATTGCTATTATCATTTACTATCTCTCATTTTCTACGTTTACACATTAAAAACATAAAAAATATATTAAACATATAAAGCCTGTTACCGAAAACGGTGGTACAAGTCCATAACGTAGAGCAAGCTGTTGGTGGATAATCTTAGCTACTTAGGTATATTTGTGCAAGTAGCCTACCTACTTGCACAAATATACAAATATATAATAATATACTCTAATATATAAGAACTGGAAATGATATGCCTATTAGACTCACCAGGACGATGGCACGCATGTCAACTGTGCCATATATGATGTTTTCGATAGTAAATTGTCTTGACAACCTCGTCTGCAATTGCATAAGCAAAACCTTAGGTTTCACCAAAGAGATCACCGAATCGTAACCAAGACACGGACGCCAGTAACCGGATAAATTCGACCATGTACTTAGTTCTTTGCTCTTCCATACGTTCAAGCGATCCTAAGTGCTAAGTACGACCGGTTTACTCTTTACCTTAGGAGAGCGGAGACAGTCCTCTGACACTACATCACGGTTATGAAGGTTTTTAGCATTAATGAAGCCGCTACCTCCAGATTTCCGAGGAAGATACAATCTCATCACAGATGTGTAGATGATGCATGCGATATGTTGTCAATAGTTTACGGACTCTTTGGTCCAGGGTATTTAGCTTTGTCTAAGTACATCTTAATAATATGCAAAAGGTGTTTACTAAAACAGGCATCACCCAGCTGTTGAAAGCGTGAATCTTGTTACCCAAAGGAACTTTTCATCGCCAGCTGTTTAACGTCCCGATCTTAATCAAGATATATTGTAAATATCGGTATCGGAGAGAGATCTGAGACATATTGTCCCTGAAAGTTGTAAATAGTCGCTGTGTACAACCTTCCCCCTCTGTACATGTATGACCACACATTTATCTACGCCAAACTCGATCCTAGTATTACTAATAAATGTATGTGTTACATCAAGCAGTGTCCGGTTTATAAACAACTTGAGATCATCCATATACAAAAGATGACAAATAGTCTCACCCCCTCTACGCAACCTATAGCCTAGCTTTAAATCCCTTAGTATTGTACTTAAAGGATTTAAAGCTAGATAAAACCACAATGGACTGAAGCTATCACCTTGGAAAACTCCCCGCTCAATCCTTTGCGTTCGGAAGAGCAGACTCCTTCCACCTCTTGGAAGACAAAGAGCCTTGGTCCACTGCCGCATACGTCTAACCAGAAACGAGCGAACGAGCAGAGAGAACTGAATCAACTTTGTACATGTCCAACACTCATTGTAACCACGTATGCGGTACCGAAAAGTAACTTCAAGCCCATAACCTGACATTCCACAATCAAATCTCTCAGGTTCATCTGAGGGTGGTGTCAAGTCTTCAAAACCGGCGTGTTTAAAAAAATAAAAGTATTTGCACGCCCATATCCCGAAGACGTAGAAAGAGGCACAACCAGGGCACCCACGACTAGCCGAAGACACTTGAGAGTTTAGTCCCACAATGTGGTAGGTAGCAAGCCTATCACCAACCGAGCACATATCCAATCCTGGGCAACATTTTTTTTTTGAAAATATACATTTTCTATTGAAGTAAAACTTCTTTATCGGGGTTGAAAAAAAATTTAGTGTAACATTTTTTCGTGATTCGAAGTCTACTTTCTCCAGAGCCGAGTAGGGATTGGCAATAAACTTTATGTAACCAATTTCTGTAAAGTTGCATATAGTAAATTATTTTTTTAAGAATAACGTCATAAAGAAGTTTCACTTCTTCACTTCTTAAGAGTATATGCTAGTACACGCACACATTTTTTTTGTCATTGCCTGACCCTTGAATCAAACTCGGAACCTCAAGAAGTCAAGTCCGTCGCATGTTGTCTTGTCATAAAAAAAATGGTTGCCTGTAAAGTCGGTTTTACGGGCGAAGATTTTACGTGACAACGTCTTTTTCTCGGTAGAATATTTATTGATATGAATATTATTAAAGAGTGGGAGAGAGACGCAAGGCATTCGCCGCTCCGGAGGGACTCTCTCTCGTTCGGTGACTCATTGTAACGTTACCGGGCGTCATTTATATGAATTAAAGTCAAAAAACGGCGTCCTAACTATGACGTTACCACACAAACTACTGGCTCAAACAAACTGATGTTAAAGTGTTAACCAAAACTTTGTGCGCTTAGTCAAATAATAATACGTAAGATAAATATCCAGTATGAAATATTTCGCATTAAGTTAATATAAACAAAAACCAAAACAGAAACACAATCCTGGTTATCTAACCAATTTCGAATTACTACAAAAAAGCGGCGTTTTTATGCAATCATTACAATGTTACCCTTTATATCAGAACACTTCACTTCATATACAGTAAAATCCCGATTATCCGAATCAATTAAAACCAATGGTAATTCGGATAATCGAAAATCCGGATAATCGATTTCATAGTCAAATCAAACTATATTTGACATTTAAATGTAACATTATACAATGAGTTTTACATATGTATTATTTACATATTTTGAAAGAGAACATTCATTTGAAAATCAGCCCGTGTATGCTTTTCATTGAACAATATAAAAACAATTATATATGTGGTTCAAATATAATGAATGAAATTTTAATTTGTACCAATGTTATTTACAATTTTAACTGAATAAAACTTGTTATTGATCTTTGACGTAATTAAGTTTATCATTATGTCTTAGGTTTTTCATGACATAATGTTGCAAGCTGCCACCTTCTTTCTCAAGAGCACAAGTAAATTTCAATAAAGAAGCAGAATTTGTTTGATGTCTGATATTGTAGATACTCCTACACCATACACTGTCAGAATCACCATTTTTATACCCTTGATTATCTTCATTTTGTCTCCAAGAGACAACACTACTCTTTTACGCTTAGACATTTTATATTTCCAACGCAAGATGTTAACAAAAATAAAAGACACCCTATAAAATAAACGTTATAAGAGGAAATGAGACAATAACAAACATAATCATACAAACAAATGAGAGCGGGTGTAAACATTCGGAGGCGCGTTTAAACTTATTACGTGTCTATTGAAGCGGTTTGAAATTTTTCAAGCAGGAGCTAGAGCCGTGGCGTGAGTCCGGATAATCGGGATTCGGATAACCGGGATTCTACTGTAAATAATAATTAATGGCAGGGACAGGGATTGGGTAAAATGGTGATACCAACTCAGAAAAGTCGTCGCAAAACCCAAGCACATAGTTTTGATCATGTCAGTGATAAATGCTTTTGGCCTATCTTCAATAGAACTAGGAACAAACACCAGGAATTTAACATAAATTAGAACAAACAATATAGTTTTTTTTATTTAAAATTATTCTATTTTAGAAAATTCTTGATACACTCATGTCAGAAGTAAGTCTAAAAATCAAAAGTATTAAACTGAACAAGTTATGTACTAACTTAACATTATTTTATTAACCTATTCTTCTTATAGTAATTATCACTTGATTTCTTTAACATAAGCGTCGAGTTCAGCATCTAATTGCTCTGCTGTTGGTACTGGTCTTCTGCCACCCCTGCCAGCTCCTCTGCCTCCTCTTCGCCCACCACTACCACCACCACCACCGCCGCCGCCGCCGCCGCGCACATTACTTTGGTTTCTTTGACCTCCACCTGTAAGTGAAATATGGAAAATTAAATACTTCATTACATTTCATCATCTTATTTATTTATCTAATGTACCAATAATAATAACTTGTAGAAGTTATTTTGTTTCATAAATTTTAAAGAAAGAAAAATTTCGTCCCAGTCAGGATTTGAACCAGGGTTCATCTCAAAATTCGTTAACAGTGAAGACTGGAATTAAAAATTTCGCCACAGGACTTGAATCCTCAGTAGCTCAATTGGTTAGAGCATTTGTCAGTTTGGAACAAAAGGGTACAGGTTCAAAACCTGACTGGGGTGAAATTTTTCTTTCTATAAAATTTATAGAAATTTAAGCCAAGGCAAGCAGGCTAAAATAAAAATATTTCGTTTAAAAACAAACGGATTTAACACCATTAACTCAAATTTTACAATATCAAGGTACATCTAAATAAACTTCTGATTTACAAAAACATTATACTTCTCTAACCCAAAGTAAGCAAATTATTATAACCTTGTTGACAAAGAAATAGTTTAAATTGATACCAGGATTGAAAAACCCAAGTATATTTATCATACAATGCTTGTCCCATATTGAGAATTGAAAGCAATCCTTGAGGATTTTCAGTTGGGTTAGAGCTTGTCTACAACACAACTTCATGACTTCAACAATACACTTGCTGCAATAGTACACATTGTCACGACTTGTAAAATTCTATGCACAAAGCAGTCTCTAGTCTATGGTTCGCACAATGGTATTAAAATGAGATACATTATTTAAATAAAAAAAATTATGGAATCATTTTTAATCTTTAATTAGTGGTGTGAAATAAGTACAACTTTTAGAGTCTTTCGGACGCACTCAGAGACTTTAAATATCTTTTATCAGTCATAAAGTCAAAATTATGTAAAGAACATGATGTTTTAATGACCGATTAAAAGATATAATTGAAGTCTATTGAATGCAGCCCTTAGAGATATGAAACTGACCTAGGAATCCCCAAAATTGACTTATCAAAAATTATAATCTATACCTAGCCAAGAGTATTATAAACATTTATACAAGTTAAACACTTGTTTAAACAAAGTAAAAGAAAGTGGATTTCTTAAAAAAAACTATTTGTTTATAGCAATTTATCAAGATAAATTTAACTTGAAACTAAAATAAACAAATCCTTACAATGTTTACATTTTCAAACCAAAAAAATTACTGAAACTTTTGGGGTAATGACAATGATTATTCTGTTTTATTAATAAATATCTGGATGACCAAGCTTTGCTCGGTATTTTTTTTT
>NJDD01001944.1:0-22795 GCA_002245505.1 Calephelis nemesis | reverse complement strand
CCTGGCAAACTTTGTAACTGTTGACATTAACAGCTACTAACAGTTTCTATGGGGGGAAAATTCAAAAATTGTTTTTCCCATTTTCCAGGTTTTGGCTTCATAAGAACCTTTTCCTGACTATAACCAAGACAACATTAAAGAATTAACAAAAGTCTTTCAGGCGAGATGTGATAACCATGCGAAATAGGGATTCATTTTTATTCACATAAATAACATCCATGAGTACAAAGTCACTTCACTGAATAGTTTCTCATTTCAAATTGTTTGACCTATTTCGAAATGGTTAATATGTTGCTAATCGTAAGGTTCTTACAACTTCAGCAGACTATCATGACTTATAATAGTCACACTTTATTATGAGAAGTTATTCTCAGTTTCAGAAGGCCTATGGACTACATTACTATTGAACAGATCAATATTCACCTCTGTTAGAATTTCTCCTCTGTCCTCCACCTCCACCACCACCCCCACCCAGTCGGTTTCTATCTTCTCCTCGAAAACTGCTAATTTCTGATGTAGCCAATTGAATATTCATTGCACGACCATCCAAAGGTACTCCATTATATTGTTTCATGGCCTTTAGTGCATCTGCTCTCCTGTCGAATACTACATCTGCTGTTCCTGTATATCATGCAATAAATGAAAGATTAAGAACAAAGAAAATATTACTCAAATATTAATCTCACAAGAGGTCACAATAACATAAATCTTGACCAAAAATTATTGCTAA
This sequence comes from Calephelis nemesis, assembly GCA_002245505.1. Taxonomy (NCBI): domain Eukaryota; kingdom Metazoa; phylum Arthropoda; class Insecta; order Lepidoptera; family Riodinidae; genus Calephelis; species Calephelis nemesis. The sequence goes on along the minus strand of NJDD01001944.1, from coordinate 22,065 downwards.
GATTTGAGAAACATACATATTATATTTATACTATATTCAATTAAAAGGACAAGACACCTTCGTCTACCTAAAAAATGTTTGATTCCTAATTTCAGCAACTTTTAGAAATTATTACAATTATGAGACATTTTCAATATTAAGTTATTTATACCTTGTCTTATATTTTTGTGACCATGTAGTGCAACATATACATACCTAATGATCTGCCGGATCTGTCATAATGTACTGCTGCACTTTTTAACATTCCAAATTCAGAGAAAAGCTCTTGTATATCAGAGTCTGAAACTCCAAAATCCAAATTTGACACAAGGAGCTTAGTAGGCCCTGTTGTGATTGGTGCACTTCTCTGTATTTTCCTATCGTTGAAGTCGTTAAACATGTCATGTTTCCATGTGCTGTTTACATCACCCTGAAATATGTTGCCCTCATAGATCATGCCAACTGACCACTGCCGCCTCTGAGTAACCACTCAAATTTTCAGCAAACAGTTAAACATGAATTAAATTGAAAACAATAAATACCAATACAATTTTATATAAATTTAAACAAATAGGTATAATAGCTTAAATATTTAATCACAATCCCATTAATCACTGGCACTACACTTTGGACTGTCCATTTGCATTTTATCACAAATATCCAAAATTCAACTGGTTTGAGGTAATACAATGACACTTCCATCCCAGAATTAACGAGCTTTCAACATCTTGATAGCTTGCAGACATGATTTAAAGTCCATTTTAGCGGTATTTTCATGTTATTCAATGATGCATGGTCTGATAAATCTACTGAATTGACAAAATAAACACAGCATAATATTAACCACAACATAGCTGTATAACTGTGTTGAAAAGACATATGAAATACTGCTAACTTTTTTCTAAGCTTGCCTAAGAATATCATAGTCATAATCTTGGGGTCAGAACTGACTGATATTTTGAAATTGTGGACTGTTTGTGAAATGACTCACTGGACGCGTCATTTCACGTTAGTCCGCCATAGTAGTTTTTTTTAACCAATATATTCTGATTTACCCTTGTGTAATTTGATGGCTTGGATATACCACCGCGATTTCTACCGCGCATAACACCACTTGTGCGACCATTGCGAAATCCTCCTCCTCCTCCTCCACCACCACGATTAGGTTTTTTCAAACCGAATTTTCTTCCGGCGCCGCCTCCACCACCGCCACCGCCGCCTCTGCCTTTTCTACTTGCTTTTATTATATCATCAAGGGCCATATCAATTCTGTCAACCATTTTTAGCTAATACGAGGAATTAATTCAATTATTTAAACAATAACAGTTAAAAATATATATTAAAAGCGAAATAAGTAACCCTCACACCAGGTTCCAAAACCAACAAGACAGAAAATGGTCGCAGGAACCGGATGACAGATTCAAAATATAGGTTATCCCTGTGGTCTTTTACAGGTTATATAAATGTATACAGATGCAAAACTATCAAGCTCCGCTAGGAGTTACTTCTGAAGGTCATTTCGAGAGGTATTTCTTGAAATCTTTGACCACCTTTGAATGTTAAACCTACCAAGTTGGTTTTTCTGATCGAATTTGAGTAGTTAACATGTTCCCTGTCGCAAAACAAAACTAAAATTTTATTTGTTCGTCTATCAACTTCACGATAACTCGCGAGTATATTATGTTATTACAGTTATTATTACTTGTTTATATGACTCAGTGGTATTAAATGCCAGTGTTGCAATTGTGGTTGTTACTTAGATCAAAAACTAAGTTACGGTACTTTACATACATACATACATACATATCTTCACGCCAAGTCCCTTACGGGGTAGGCAGAGAGTATCGAGTGCCAGACCTCACGATCCTGACAAACCTGTCTTGCTTCATTCACATTCATTACCTTTTTCATACAAACACGCCGGTTTCGAAGACTCTTGACACCACCCTCGGATAATATCCGATTGATCTGATCGTGAAATGTCAGCCTTGGTCTCCCCGGGTACCTACATCCTACATAATACTTGTGCAGACAGAAAATGTATTTCTCAGCTTACAAACACAGCCCTAATCTAGAAGTTATGAGATTTTCATCCATTTAAATAGATTTTTTGTCAATAATGCCTGGTCAGAACATTAGTTTAAGAAACAATACAAATAAGTATTTTCTTTAATTTGTAGAATTTCTGAAGGGTTAGTAGAGTTAGCTCTACATGAGGTCTGATATATTTTTCACAGTGCAAATCTTATGTGGTTGGCTTGCCAGCAATACGTTAAATGGTTTTGGTGGGATTTCAGTTCTTTTAGTAAGTTGCTATTCTGTCTTTAAAGTGTTTACATTTTCTTCTTTTTTTGGAGTTTAGGCATTTCTTGCAAATCAGCAATGTCGGTTTCATAGCTCATTATCTGCCTTTTGCTTTGTGTTTGTTTTTTTTTTTATTACATAAGCGATAAATCAAGTTGATATTTTGCTCTTGATGGATTATATTTAACTATAGCTATATTTAACTATAGCTAACTGTTGTGCTTTAATAATAGCAAAGTCTATATTTACAAGGTGAATGCCTTGTAAATTGGTCACTCTGAAGAGTGCTACATAAGTCTGCCCACTAGAGAAAGTTTACGATCCCATATCAATAAAAGCATTGTTCAAACTTAGACCTTGACTTCTATACGTATAGCAATAGTCAACACAGATTGGAAACTGTTCATAAAATTTTATCGTATGAGTTAAATACTAACAAGAGTCAATTTCTTCACCTCGACGTCAAATATTGTAAATGAGTAAGACCTACCGCTAGACTCTTGATTAAGGCAGAGGTTCTAATAAGTACTCAGGAATGAGTTTTTTAGTTACTGTCTACAATCCAGTGTAGATTTCATGACCTAATTTTTTAAAAATTGTGAAAGTCTCAAAGTGGTCACAGAATTTGAGAAATACCCCTCGAAATGGCCTCCAAATTAACTCCTAGTGGGTTTTGATAGTTTCGCATCTGTACACATTTATATAACCTTACTATCTATGGTAATAAGTGATAACAAGATTGCATACAAATAATGGAGTTTTAGTAAGTTTTGTCGCAATCGCGAATGAAGATTGTAAATTTTTCACAATCATTGAATTTAGTGTAAATTATGATCAAAGTGAGTTAATTTAGGTGGGAACTAGTTTTATTTTGTTCAGTCAAAGTGCACAAGTGAAATAATTATGACGAAATTAGTATATCGTGAATTTCCTCGCTGCCGCCAAATCACCTAAAGTGAGCTTGTGTAAAGTGACCACCGCTTTACTCAAGAGTCTAACGTGGCTTTGTAAATAGTGACTAATGTCTGTATAAGATTATATAATACGGAAGACGTGACAGCATGGCCTAAAGGTCTTAGCCGGCCCTAGAAAGGGGCAAATTAACTTCTTGGACGAGCTTGTGCAATGAAACCACCGCTTTACTCAAGACCCAGACATGACTTTGTAAATAGTGACTAATGACTGAAATAAGGAACGAATACGGAGGACATGAATTGAAAATATATAACAGGAAAAAGATTTATTATACGGAAGACGTGGCTGTATGGACTCAGATCCTTTGCCTTTCCTCGACGGGATAATATTAAAAAACAACAACAAATAATTTGCAGTCTGTGTTTGCAGCTCTTGCTATAGAGTATTTTTAGTCTTTGGTTTGCAGCATGTTTGCATGTTGCAGAAGAGTATTGTAGTCTTTGGTTTGCAGCTTTACGTTTGCAGCAAAGGTTTGCAGTTGCAGTTTCTTCATAGAAATGGAATCTAAAAGTTTCTTTCATGTTTCTTTTTAATTTGTGCATTGTGGTTATTCAAATTTAAGTAAATCAAGGACTTGAATGTATTAATTAATATCTTAAATTGCTTAACGCATGTTAATAGTTCGTGTAACGATGGCCCTAAACAAGTTTATGCATCCACGAAATATTTACAAAAATCCCCCGGATTTTTCGAAACTAGCTGACAAATTTGAAGAATTCTCTAAGATAGCTAATGTGGTAACTTCATAATAAATTATAAACTTGTAGCTTTTAAAACAAAGCCGAAAAAATATTCTTTAAAAATCCTGCATCTCTACACCTGTAATTAAATTCATTCTATCCTATAGATCTGTAAAGTTACTTTGTTCTCATAATATTTTATTTTATTTGCAATTGTTATTGTTTTATTTGTAGGATGTTTCTGGTCGAGTTAGTGTAGACTTTAAAGATCCAAAAGCATTAAGAGTTTTAACCAAGTGTTTACTGAAGTCTGACTTCAATATTGATGTGTTTATACCAGAGGACCGGCTTGTGCCTACACTTCCACTAAGACTTAATTATATATTATGGTTAGAAGACCTACTTAGTGCTATTAACAGACAAGATAATATAAGAGGCCTCGATGTCGGTAAGTATTTTAGGTTGCAGGTAAAGATTTAGCTGCAGACAGCTTTGGGTCTGTTATTTGCGTATTTTGAACAATTGTGACATAGCTAGCACAAATGAGTGCCTAGTTATTTGAGGGGCTAGCGCAAATGCCTAACCTAACAGATAGGTTTAGTAGTTCATATTTTGCATCTTCTGTACAGGGTGTGATTCTGTTCTTTAAACATATTGTGTTTAAATAACACATATATTGTACATCTTGTACATAATACTATTTTAACATTTCAGAATTGATTAATGATTGTGGACATTATTTTCCATTTGCGGTATTGAAATATTACATTCTTTAGGTAGTCACATCTGTGGTCTAGCGGTTCAGATGTTGGACTTGACTTTAAGAGGTCCCGGGTTCAATCCCCGGATGGGGCAACAAAAAAAATATTTGAAAATTTATATTTTCAATTTTGTAATAAAAAATGATATTGCTTGGGATTGGATATGTGCTCGGTTGGCAATAGGGTTGCCACCTATCAAATTGTGGGACTTAATGTCTGGCTAGTTGTGGGTGCCCTGGTTGTGCCTCTGACTTGCTCTTCAGGTATATGAGCGTGAAGATACTTCTTCAGGTATTTCTATAACTTAGTTCTTAGTTTGTTAAGAGTCCAAAACCAACATGTTTGTTTTGCAAAAAAATAATAAATGTAGAGAAAGCTAAGCAGATCTATAGGAACTGTGACAATACTAACTTGACACTCTCTGCCAACTCTGCAAAGGTCTTGAAGTGAAGATATATTATATGTATGTATTTATGCACATGCATATTTTAGATATTGTGTTGGTTTTTAGGTCTAGTAACAACCTTATATTTGGTAGCTGTGTAATCAAATTCTAAAAATAAAATTCTTTAGCCACCAAATTTCAATTTGGCTTATTACTATAGTAAACTTCTGTTTCAACTGGTTTGATCATCAAGAGTGGGACTACACATTTTACTGTAGGACAACAATGATTTATCTGTTATTATACATCAAGCATTGTTTATTTTTTGGACCAGTAATAACATATTCAATATTTTTTTTAATATTACAGTTAAATATTTTTTTACTGTGTTTGTAGGTTAAATAAGAATTGGCTGAGTAATTGCTTTACTTCTAACATTATACTAACTCCTACATGTAACTGCTAAGAATAGATATTTTATTCTTTTTTAGTTTTTCAGATCTACAGCTGTACTTACCTACTTTTTGAAATTAACTGAATTGCCAATAATTTAAAAAATATTACAGGTACGGGAGCATGTGCTATATATCCCCTTCTAGCAGCCACCAAAAATAAATGGAACATGGTGGGAACAGAATCTGATGAGGAAAGCTTTAAGAATGCAACTAACAATGTGGAGAGGAACAGTTTACAGAATCTAATTGAATGTTGGTATTTTTATTTATAAAGTTTTATTGTATGTGTACAAAAGTACTTATTATTCACTGTTTTTAATAGCTTTGGTAGTAATCTGATTATATGATTATAACTTTATATATTATAATTTTTTTCCTGTGTTGGTCCAGACTCCTTTGCAGAATTGACCATCTGCTTTCCTGCCAGGCAGCTCAAACATGGGCAGGCAGGCAGCCAGCCAGGCAAACGAGCAGACGGATTTCCTGCTGGTAAGAAATCAACTTCACCTAGAGACAACAAAGGTGATAATGGTGCTTTGCCAATCTGAAGCCGGGATGTTAGGCCTCAAGCAAAAGTAAGTTTATAGGCTACCTTATTCTCACATTATGGCGGCATGAATAGGTATGGCGGTGATACCAATCCGGGCCAGTCGCTGCAAAACTCTATCACCTAGTAGGATGTCACAGTGCTAGTGTCGGTAAGCCTATGCTCGCCTCTTACGAGCTGCTTGGCAGGAAGGCACAATATGGTCTATTCCACAAAGGAGCCCGGACCAATACACGGTGAATCTAATTTAAGCTCCAAATAGCACACAAACAAATAATTTTTGATTACTTTATTTATTTTTTACGGTTTTATTTAGTAAATTAACTACCAATTAAAAAGTGTAATTCATGAGACTGATCAAAAATAAGAATGGTTTTTTTATGATATCATTAATATTAATTTTATTATTTGATTTTCTAAATGTAGTTAATATGCTTTAATCAACAGAGTAATCAAAATTACGATTACAAACTATTAATCATTTTTCACTAACAGATTACTTTCTTCATTAATTTTTGTATTCTGTTTCTGTAATCATAATTGAATATTACAAAATGTAATCGCAATCCTTAATCATGAATCTGATTACATTTTGCCCAACTCTGATTCTCAATTAACTTAATCAAGTTTGTTTACTGTGCTTTATCTCATTATTTTGAATAAATAAATAAATAAATGACGTCTTTTAACATTACAAATTTCACAATTACGTGCTCTTTATATGTTATAAAAAAATTACATTCAAAAAATTTACTGTAGCTAATACTTTGAATTAAATTATTTCATAATAATATAAACTATTCTAGGAATTTGATGTCAAAATGGGTCTTGGTTTGATTTATGGTTTATAAAAATTCAAACACTAAAATTAAAATAATTATTGTCAAAGAATTATGTTTCTTAAAGCTTCAAACTATTTTGATTATGTATAAAAGATGTTTCAGTTAATCATTATGAGATGAAGAGTGATAATTATTGCAGTGAGAAAAAATGCTGCAACTTCAATATTTGAGTTCTTGTGTTCTGAAGACAACACTGAAATATTTGACTTTAGTATGTGTAATCCACCATTTTACACAAATCTTCAAGAGCTGTGGGAATCTCGTAGTCCTGCAAGGTAAAGTTTATTTGCAAATGAGTTCTATATTTTTTTTTGTAAAGCATGAAATCCTATTAATATTATAAATGCGAAAGTTTGTATGTATGGATGTTTGTTACTCTTTCACGCCAAAACTACAAAGTCGATTACGATGAAATTTGGTATGTAGGTAGCTGAAGACCCAGAATAACATATAGGCTACTTTTTATCCCGTAGTTCCCGCGGGATTGGGACTTACGCGGGTGAAACCGCGGGGCGCAGCTAGTATTACCATAAGCTCTTAAAACAGTATTATTTCAATAACACTAACTGTCATTGGAGAAAGACTACCTTATGATATATGCCATGAAGTTGCTTATAAAGGTGTACATTTAGCAAGATGGAAATAATACTGCTGTAAGCTTTCATAGTAGGGCCCCTGAAACAGGATATTGAATTTATAAATGAGTTTATCACCAATCACATCATTAAACAAAGTTTACTAATATTTGAAGGTAAAAAAGCGACAGGTATCCTGATTATAATAATAATAAATATCTACAATAGGGATGATTATTGTAAAATATTTAAATGTCTCCTAAGTCTATTGTGGAAACAATTTTTCTTTATATTTTAACACTGGATACATTTTCAAAAATGTTGAGCAACCAAGAAATAAATTAAGAAGTATGTAATAAGAAAGAAATTAAAAGTTTTAATGTTTGAATTTAATTCCATTGTTGATGATGTCCATCAGGAAGGTTATAGATTCACTTCCTGTTTGATTGTGAAAATTGTCCTTTCCTAAAAATGTTTTTATAATTTGATGTTACAGGCCACCGCCAAAAAATGGATTTACTGGATCTCCACAGGAGCTAATTACGGAAGGAGGCGAGTTATATTTTTGCAGAAAAATGATCACAGAAAGTAAAAAAATTCCCAATAAAATATTGTAAGTAAAATTTGTCACATTACCCACCTATTAATTAAGTGTTGCTGCTTTTTTTTTACTTCTGTAGTGTATTTTTTGCCTCAACATAACCTACTACTACTAATAGACATATGCTTAACTTAATTCTAAAAATAAATGTTATGAGCTATTTATTAACTAACCTTTTTCTAATAGGTTAATATGTCAGTATGTTAAGACTCAGGGGAGTGCACAGGGGTTTCAGTCAAGATAGGCAATAGCCATTGAAATTTTAACTAAAAAAACGTATGTACCTTTAATTTAACTAAAAAACGTTTGTTTTAGTTTAATTTTGAGCAATACCCATATCACAAAATGTCGATTGCCTCACATACCACATAATTATTTATGATGATAATAATTGGTAAAAGTTTTTTTATATGAGTACCGTGAATAATCTGAGTAACTGATTGATAAAACACCAAAAACAAGCAGAAGTTTAACTAAGCAAATTTTTTTAAAACAGGTAAAATACATTGAAATTTATTTGTGCTAAACAAAGTCTAAACAAAAGCTCAGAAACAAAGTACAAACTAATATATATAATAAAAAAGTAACTCATTATTTGAACTCTAAAGTATGATGGCAGTAAATATTGCCAACTCATTTAATTAATTCCAAATTGATTCCAAAGGTTGTTAGTATGACTTTTTTAATAGCATATCCAGGACTTTCTATGTAGACAAGGATTTGTGGTGAATATTTAGATAAAGTTTTTAACATCCATAATATGAAAATGTTAAATGTTAAAACATTTTTTTGCCCGGTAAAGACTAATTCACCAATTTTAGTAAAAACTACCAAATTGGCTACATACCATACTGCGATTTAAACAATATTTAAAACAATATGCACTGCCTTTTTTTAGCTCGCTTAAAAAACTTCTTCGTGTATGCTCTCCATTAACTTACTCATCAAACATATTTTTCGTCTAAATTTCATTTAAAATCACACGCACACAAACACGACTGAGACACAGCTAGTACCAGCTTTTGCCAACACTTACGTCACGGCGCTACAAAATAGCTGCTTGAATGGTTCATAGATGGTGGGGATATTAATTGTTTTAGTTTGACATTAATACAAGTTTTATTAAACTGTTGAGTGGATATAACGTTGGGCTTGTCTGCGTATATGGAGCGCTAGCAATAATTGTTCAGACTATTTTGTGAAACAGTATGATAGAAATGATATTTTGATAAATGTTTATCTTATTTCGTAAGAGAAAACTAATAATCGCATTCTTTGAATTATTATACTCAATTTGGTTTTAATTTTGTGGCGCCCTCACTAAACTAATTTTAAGTTATCGCTATCTTTTTTCAACGAAAGTGATAAAAAGAGACAAAACACTTTTAGTGTTTGTACACATTAGTAGTCTGTACCTGAAATTTCTACAGACGTTTAATCTATTACTTTTAAAACGCTGATTAAAATTTTCGTTTTATTTGAAAAAGATAGGATGCATGTAAATTAAGTTTGTGAACAGCAGAATCACCACCAAGGTCTAACATGTGTCTTAAAGTATTTAAACATGTAACAAGCTTCCTCATCCACATTTCGATTGATTTCAGTTTTGTGGATACATAATATTATATCTATATATGAGTAGCAACTAGTAACCAAAATGGAATAAAGGTATTAGTTACAACAGACTATGAAAAACTTAGGTAATTGTTTTACAAGAAAAGTTATGTGTTTTCACAAAATTTGAATAGCATTAGACAGAAAATAACTTTAGTTATCTTCATATAATTCTTCTGTATTTGTTTGGTTTGTCACATTACTCCTGAAGGCCTTTAGCTAAAATTTTGAATACAATGGGTTCCTGGATGATTTGAAAACAAAATGGTGGTACAAAGCTCGCTAAGTCAACTAGTTATTATTAGCATATCTACTTTGATTGAATAAATGTTTGAACAAATTTGTATAATCTCATGTCCCTTCTAGGATTTTCACAACGATGGTTGGACATAAATACAATTTAAAAGAATTATTGATCGATTTAAAAGCAGATGGCATTAAGCATACCACTACGGAGTTCTGTCAAGGGCGAGTGACAAGATGGGGTTTGGCCTGGACTTATCAAGAGTATAATTTTTCGAAGCTAGGTAAGATAATATACTTACAGATTATGTTTTACTCGATAACATAGTTAAAATTGTGTGTTGAGTCATATTCTCAACATTAAACTACGATCGGTGACCGACGAGCGATCGTCAGTCGTTCTTTGAGTGAGCCTACAAACTACATTGTGCTCGCGCGGTTAACCTTTTTTTACTTACTTTCTTAACATTGTTTATGTTCTGTAGACGCGACTGATATTATATCTTTGTTCCTGTAATCTGCTGTTGATTACTTCATACAGTCCACTACTTCCAACACTGGACTTACACTGTGATAACTTGTTTAGACATTATAACCTGCAGATCATTAATAATATTTAAATATTATTAATGATCTACTATCATTAATAATATTTAAATATTATTTAAATATTATTAATGACAAATTAAATCTGATTAAAGCAAATTATATGTTTGTGTAAAGGGTGTTAGTCAATGATGTCAATACATAAAACAATTGAAACCAGAAACAATGGAAACCAGAATAGATTTAATGATCCCTGCCAGAACCTTATATGTAGACAGCTAGACAATCACCACACAAATGCCTGCCCCCATTGGATAATCGAACTCGAGCCTCACAGTTGGTAGGTGTAGTTAGAAGTGTTTACGTAGCCCCGCGACCGTCAAGGGGCTTAAATTTTAGTCAAAACATTTTCCATTACACTTTTAGAAATTATTCAAAAAAAATTATGGGAAGTATAAGCACAATGTGGCGTACATTAACAAAAATATTGAACATAAAAAGGTTGTTGATAATGTTGATAGAATTTGAGCTTTTTAGTTTTAAGTAAAAATTGACAAAAAAAACAATTGTTTTTTCAGAAATGATAAGAGATAAAGGACGCAAAAAGAATTTACCTCTGTCATTTGATCTACCTGCAATTGAGAACACTTCTTTGGTTAGTGTAGTGGAAACAGTAAAAACCATTTTAAATAATTTGAAAATCAAATATAGATTTTTAAATAAGAAATATGATGAAATAACACTGGACATTGTAGCCCATACAAACACGTGGTCCAATCAGAGGCGGAAAAGAAGGTTATTACAAAGAATGGCCAATGAGGAAGCAAAAGTAATGAAGATAGATGAAAAATGTATACCAAGTACACCAAATAAAAATGAAAGGTTAGAAAAGGAATCCGAAGTTACTGAAAACAAAACAGAACAACCAGAATGTTCTAAAAGTGAACCAGTTCAACAAGCAAACACTGTTTCGATTCTTCATGCAACAATGAAAATTTTAGTCAAAGACAAAAATATACACATTGAAATGCTGTTTTTGAGTGGTGATGCTGGAAAAGAGGGTTTACATCAAATAATTCAGTATATAAAGAACAATTGGAAATAAATTGTTTTACTAGTGTATTTGTTAATTCTTGTATCTACCTTTTTCAATTTTCATATAGGAATAAGTTAAAGTCGCGGGGAGTCGCTGGTGATCGTGACTTGTGGCGCTCTTTTGGGGAGGCCTATGTCCAGCAGTGGACGTCTTCCGGCTGATGATGATGATATAGAAATAGGCGGATATTTATTACCCTTCTTTTTCCAGCCCCGCGCTGAACAATTCGTTTTCGGGCTGAACACATCACGGCCCTACAACTTACGAAAGTCATCCACACCCTCACCTCTGCCCACAACAAAAAAAAAATAGCCACAGTGATGATGTTAGACATGAAAATACCTTCGACAGAGTCGGGCATTCCGGTCTGCTTTTTAAAACGATGCAAACCGAGATTTCACGCCGCATCATTCGCATTATTCCTTAGCAACCGCAAATTCAGGGTGGTTATTGAGGAATCAATGTCCCAAGAGCGACCCATCACTGCCGTACGCGCGGCCCCAGTAGCCTCGCCCACTGTTTATTCCATCTTCGTAGATGACACTCAGTAGGCGAGGGATGCTCCCTTGCATTGTATGTTGATGATACTGTTTACTTCATGACATCGATGTCTGCAGCCTTCAAACTCCAGAGGTCCATTGACCTTCTAGCAGACTGGCTACGCAAATAGCGCCTCACAGCTAACGCTAACAAGACTCAGGCGCTGATTACCAAGGGTCCAGCACGAAGAGGAAAAACCACTCCCCTCATGAGTTTGGACGGTATAGCTATAGACATACCATGGAAGAGAACAACCACTTATCTATTAGTTACTATTGACGTCAGACATACCATGCAGGCTCGTATAAAATTATCTCTAAGGAAGGCAAGAATGGCTTTGGCCGCGCTGCTCCCACTCCCCACCTAAAATAATATTTAGCATCTACATCTACAAGTACCACCTACCAACTCCCGATCTCCGTCGTAACTTTGAGCAAACTGCAAAACGTTTATTTTCGTCGCATCCTAAAAACCCCACGTTTCGTCAGGAACGCCGTAATGCAACGCGACCTTAAAGTCGAAAGCGTCGGGTAAGAAAATTCCACCACCACTTATTCTCCCGTGCGGATGTCTCTACCCATTCGCACATCCAATGCACCGCCCGGAACCACACGCTTCCTCCGGACCTAAAACCGTCCCTCAGGAACCTAATTAATCCCCTTGCCCCCTTACCCCATTAAGTCGTCTACACGGTAGCTGGTCGCTCCTGCTGGGCTTCACCTTAGGGTTCTCACCCGGTAGGGCTGTATCGCACGTTATATTAAGAAGAGATAATCAACTGCTAAGTTACATTTTTGGGAAAAATAAAGACATTCGACAGACGGCAGCCAGCAGCACTTGTACAGCATATCTTTGGAATCCGCTGGCTATTGAATAAATTTCTTTAGCAAAAAAACTGTTTTGCGGATTCTTGATCACGTCTACCGTTAAATAATTCGACTTCTTCAGGCAATGAGTCTCGGAACACTAACAATAGTTTCCTATTTAAATTTTATTGAGGATAAATTTCTCTTAACTTATAACGAAGTTAATATCAAGCAAGGACCTTATGCTGAATAAATAAAACATTAAACATTGCTTTGTGAAATTCGGATGGCCACAGACTTGTGCTAATATTGATCATAAACCCTATTTGTTACGACGGGATAATATGTTTTTAGAATATTGCTGTTAAGTTTAGGGATTCCGCCTAACCATATCTAGTTGTTTGCAAACGACGGTAATGCAGAAATTAAACTCAAGACATATTGGTGTCGTTAAAATAAAACAACTCTCTCGCAATTACGTTTGGTGGGCGGGGCTTGACACAGACATGGAATTCGTGTGCTGTAAGTGATGTAGACGTGGCGTCATGATCGAATGACGCCACGAATAACCACAACAATTTATTCCATACATTTAGATAGTCCAAGCGGTAGTAAAGTAAATTCGTGAGAAACTCACACTCAACACACTGAAGAAGTAAATTGCAAATAAGGAACAAGAATTGAGAGTTTTGGCGCCATCGAGAGAAAAGACAGTCGAAGTTTTTTTTGTAATTATTGAATTTCGTTTTGATATTAACTGAAATTAGTCAATTTTCGTGGCATTTTTTTCAGTGAAAATGCACAAGTGAAATAATAATAATAAGGAAATTAGCGTATCATGTATTTCCTCGTTGCCGCTAAATCAAACTATATGAGCTTGAGTAATGAGGCCTCTGCTCAAGACCCGACATGACTTTTATTGGTGATTTGTGACTAATTTTGAATAATTGGAACAAGATTTTAGTAAATCGGTTAACCTGATGCAAATTTCTACTTAACAAATGGCAAAGTGCTAATGCTTATGCCAAAAATTAAAGAAAGAAAGAAAAATTAAGGAGTTTTGGCGCCATCGTGAATGAAGATGGTCGTAATTTTTTCACAATTATTGAATTTAGTGTAAATTATTAGTAAAATTAGTTAATTTAGGTGGAAATTAGTTTAATTTTGTTCAGTGAAAGTGCACAAGTAAAATAATCATGAAGAAATTAGTGTATTGTGAATTTCCTCGCTGCCGCCAAATCTCCCAAAGTGAGTTTGTGTAAAGTGACCACCGCTTTACTCAAAACCCTGACGTGACTTTGTAAATAGTGACTAATGACTGTATAAGAATTAATAGATACGGAAGACATGTGACTAATGAATATAATAATATAAGGATTAATTAATACGGAAGACGTGGCAGCATGGTCTAATGGTCTTGGCCGGTTCCTGAAATCGCAATAATTGTTGTTGTCATAATTCATAAGTCATTTGAAGTTGACGTTAAATGTTGATGCAAATCGATGTAATATTCTTAATATTTACAATACCTACTTAGTATGTATTATAAAATATAAATCTGAGATATTTACATGCTATTGTAAACATTGAAATAGTGCTTACTTATTTTTTTAATATAGGTACATTTGTATTTTCAATTATTTAAATGTTCAAATAAAGCATTATCTTTCTATGTTTAGGAATTTGATTTGAAATTATCTTCCGTCTTATTGTTTTCAACTTAGATTTATCGGTACTTGTTTATATCGATAATCTATCATGGAATTGAATAAAGTAAGTGAAGTACTACACAAAACAACTGAGGAACCGTCTGAGTTCAATCAAGAACACGGAGGAAATAACTTGTCTTCTGCTGTAATGGATACGTCGACTGGAAATGATGCTGATTCAAGCGCTCTACCCCAAAAAGACGTGTTGAAACCATCTCCAAAAAAACCTAAAAAACGAAAAACTAAAGTTCCTCGAGATGTCACTGCTCCTCGTCAGCCTCTAACAGGTACTTTTACCTTACTAACTATATGTGTATCATACGTTAAATCTCAGTGATAATGTTAGACAAGTTTTTGTACTATCACCCGGTGTTAATTCAGGTCTCCTGTGTAGAATCAGCTTCTGTGCTGGACTATATGTTAGCCAGTAGACTTGTCCGAAAGGCCTAGCTACCCACCCACAGGATAGTGGTGTAACAATAGGTTCTATGGTGTCTTTAGACGAGGGATGGGCAAATTCTTTTGATCGCAAGCTGGTAAATTAAAAAAAAATCTAGAGGCGGGCCAGTAAATTATAATCAATCTTGAGGCGGGCCGGTTTATTAAAACACCTAAAAATAAAAGTAAATATTAAAACATTGTATAAAGTTAACATAAGGCATTTTTTTATTTTACAATCCTTTATTGAAATAAAATCTATTTATGAAGTCTTAACATATGAAATACGTAATAAATATGTTTGAAGTAATGATTCAGTATAATAATTGTTCAAATTTCAATAGTCTTTTAACATTTAGACCATTCATTTTTTAAGAAGGTTCAAATATTATGTTGTAAAAAAAAAACATCCACAGGCCGTAATTTGCCCACCCCTGATTTAGACCATAGTTGACTAGACACGATAAAACCACATGCTTACCAATTTTATTTTTATGATAATGGAAGGCAAACAAGCAGATGGATTTCCTGATGGTAAGAAATTCACGCCGCCTATAGACACCGTAGGTGGTAATGGTGCGTTGCCAACCTGAGACGGGGATGTTAGGCCTCGAGCAAAAGTTAATTTACCGGCTATCTTACCCTCCGAACCGTAACACGTCATGACGTTATGGCGGCTGGAATAGGTAAGGCGGTGGTACCAATCCGGGCAGGTCACTGCAAAACTCTACCACCTAGTCAAATGTCACGATGTTAGTGACGGTAAGCCTATGCTCGCCTCTTATGAGCTGCCTGGCAGGAATGCAGATGGTCTATTCTGCAATGGATTCAGGCGATCACAGTTAAGTTAAATCTATCAATTGTGGTAGAATAATGATTGAAAACGGACATTTTATATTTCAAGCCCTTAAAAAGCTTAAAATTTCTATGCAAAGTATTAGTCTTAATATTTACTTTAAACATGGTAACTACTAACACAGTAGTATTTTTTATTCATTTCTAAATAGTGCAATAAACCTATTGTGCTCTAAATATACTTAGTCTGGCCATAAATACTGTTACACTTAAAAATAAAAAAATATTACATTTGAATTTCGAATCTGTCATTTTTATACAATTGTTCATTGTGTTTTCTCATTTTGGCGCCAATACATTGTACAATATTTTGCGATATTAAAATGGAGTGGGGTGATAAAGAGAACCGAATCGCTGTGATTGCATTACACAAAGTAGGTATGGAGCCAAATGCAATTTTTAAAACTCTCCATACACTTGGTTTTAGTAAAATGTTTGTGTACCGGGCTATTAATAGGTACAATGAGACTTCCTCTGTTTGTGACAGAAAAAGATCTGGCCGTCCACGTAGTGTTCGTACGAAAAAGGTGGTCAAAGCAGTAAGGGAAAGAATTCGAAGAAATCCTGTCCGAAAGCAAAAGATTTTATCTCGGGAAATGAAGATAGCACCTAGAACCATGTCGCGTATTTTAAAAGATGACTTAGGACTTGCAGCCTATAAGAGACGCTCTGGTCATTTCTTAACTGATAATTTAAAGAAGAATAGGGTCGTAAAATCGAAACAATTACTGAAGCGGTACGCAAAGGGAGGTCACAGAAAAATTTTGTTTACGGATGAGAAAATTTTTACAATTGAGCAACATTTTAACAAACAAAATGACCGTATTTATGCTCAAAGCTCTAAGGAAGCTTCCCAATTAGTCGACAGAGTGCAACGTGGACATTATCCAACTTCAGTGATGGTTTGGTGGGGTGTTAGCTATGAAGGAGTGACTGAGCCATATTTTTGTGAAAAAGGTATCAAAACATCGGCACAAGTGTATCAAGATACCATTCTTGAGAAGGTAGTTAAGCCCCTTAACATCACCATGTTCAATAACCAAGTATGGTCCTTCCAGCAAGACTCGGCGCCGGGTCATAAAGCTCGGTCCACGCAGTCTTGGTTGGAAGCGAACGTTTCGGACTTCATCAGAGCTGAAGACTGGCCGTCGTCTAGTCCCGATCTTAATCCGCTGGATTATGATTTATGGTCAGTTTTAGAGAGTACAGCTTGCTCTAAACGCCATGATAATTTGGAGTCCCTAAAACAATCTATACGATTGGCAGTGAAGAATTTTCCCATGGAAAGAGTGCGTGCTTCTATTGATAACTGGCCTCAACGTTTAAAGGACTGTATTGCAGCCAATGGAGACCACTTCGAATAAGCTTTTTATATTTTTAATTGTTGTATATTTATGTATTAAACTAACACACTGTAAAAGTAATATATGTTATTTGCAGTTAAAAAAATATTTTTTTTCTTTATTACAATATTTATGGCAAGACTAGGTAGTGACAGACTAGTTGATCTAGGGTTTAACCTATCACATTTCCAATAGTGACAGGTTTCTGATTGGGTGTTTGATGAGAGAATGTATTAGTATTATTTATTCAAATAGTATGTTAACATAAATTTTCTGTTCTTACTACATGATCAACTATTTCAAATGCAATTTTTTGTTATATGTCAGAGGATCATGAGCGAGGTTTGATTGGTGGTTGAAAATATATTTATATTGAAAATATTTATTTGAAACAATTATACAGTTACAACATGTTGTAACGATAATAACTGCATTAGTCAGAGACTGTGTCACAGTTATTAACGCCACCTCCGGAAACCAAACGGAAGTTGTTCCAATAAGGATAAATAAAATTAACTAATATTTTAAAATTAAAATTAATAAGTAATCTTGAAAGTTACGTGTGTGTGTGGTGTTGTGTGTTGTGTTGTGATGTGTGTTTGTGTGTGTGTCTAAAAAAAAATGATCTTATATTGATATAAATTGAATTAAATTAAGGGTAGTTTAAAATTTAGTTAACTCTTCTACATTGTCGTAATTTAAGCCTAAAAGCCCTTGAAATAATTTCAATTTGCAATCCCGAAACAACATAGGATAAATAATGAGAACTCTGTTAATTTTTTTATATATAATGGGACTGATAAAGATAAACTGATGGCTTAATGAGTTTAGTCAGTATCTCTCAATTTCACAAACTCCATCATGTCTTCTTCTGTTATTGAGTATATTAGGGTTAAAATGTAGAAGTGAATGCTTGCGTAATATAGTATGTTGTATGTATAATTTTCTTACAGACAGGACTTCCCATAGATTATACAATTGAGTTGTAGGAAACCTCCTAGGTTTATAAGCCATTACCTTTAAAATAGCTCTTTGGGCTCTTTCCAAATGCAAAAATCTAATTTTAGTGGAGGCACCCCAGATTATTATGTGAGTGTGGTATAGTGTGGTTGTGAGTATAGTTAGCATAGCTGTTGGCACACCTTCTTTATACTTCATTTGTGGGCTTGTGTCCATAAGGGGCCGTTCATAAAATACGTTCGCATACAAGGGGGGGGAGGGGTTTGGCAGAGCGTGACAAGATGTGACAAGGGGGGACGGGGGTATACGGCAACGTGACGTTCGCCGTTTATTGTTTTTTTGACATGAGCGCTAGCTCTGTGGCGCGACTCTAGCGGCGTTGCGATCCGTCACAACGGGTTTCTTTGTTTTTCCAATACTTGAGATAGTAACGCTTCCACGTACCCTGTGCTCTCGATTCAATTACAAATGAAAATAAAAATTTTGAAATGCTCAGACGAAGACTGCTGTGGCCAATATAGAAGTAGTTTGAGAAATTTACTTTCAAACGGATTTTTGCCTCCACCAATTAAATTACAACAAACTCAAATCGGATTAATGGTATCGCAAGTGAATTGTGATGATGGCACATATCTTAACCTATTTGCTCCTCCTGCTGTGAAACTTCAGCCTGAAGTTCCGGATTTTAAACAAATTCCTTACGATTGGTTTTGTCCGTCAGTCCACGATAAATTGGCGAGTAGAACATGTAAAGTATGTGGCCTATATCACACATCTAACAAAACCTTACTACAGCGTTTAAAAAAATTACATCCAAAACAAAAAAGAAGACGAACTCGGCGCGTACAACCAACTCGTATTGCAGCTCGGCGAGCTCAAGAGCTGTTATGCATAATAGGAGATGAAAATGATGGTATTGAAGATGCAGAATGGTTAGATGCCAATGAAGTGGACGGTAGTTTTGAAAATGAAGAAGAAGATGGTGCAATACCGATTGTAGATATTTGGGCCCATTTAGAAAATTCTTGGACTTCTGAATAATAGAAATATAATTTATAATTTATATGTGAAAGATATTTATTAATGTATTTAAATTTTATTATAATAACTAAATAAATATATCTAATTTTTAGAATTTTTGTGCTATCATTTAGAATTTATCAATACTCAGCAGGGGGGGGTCTTAGTTTTTGTGACGAAATATTTCTAGGGGGGGTCACAAAAAGTGTGACACAGCGTGACAATGGGGGGAGGGGGTCAAAAAAGCTGATTTTAGTGTGACGTATTTTATGAACGGCCCCTAACTTGATTAAATTGTTGCCTAATTTGCATTTAGAGAGGTCTGAATTGGCTCTACTCTTGCCACCCCAGCTCCTCTGGTTAGCGCACCTATGAGATTTTTTTTTCTTATCAGTTTGCATAGTTTGGGAAGTCATGATTAAAGTCTGTCTGTGTAGTATGTGGTATTATCTTCTTTAACTTTTAGAATGTTTGGCAAAGCCGGTGTTGCAACAAGTGGCTCATTAGTGAGTGACACCTTCTATTGGTTCACTTATTGTCCCTGTGACTATACATATAAAATAAAAGGTTGGAATGAATAATAAAAGACACAACAGAAGCAATGTAACAATGGAATCCAAAGTTCACATACCCCCATAATATGGTCCCAACAAATTTATTTTTTATTTTTATTAAAGGTTATGTAAGATTTTTAAATGAAAGGCGAGATCAGTTACGAGCTGAACAACCTGAGCTAGGTTTTGCTGAGTTGACTCGCCAATTGGCTAGTGAGTGGAGTAAATTACCGGCAGAAGAGAAACAACAATATTTAGATGCTGCTGATCATGATAAAGAAAGGTGAGTCATTAATGTTCTCTAAAACTATTCTGTTTTTCTTTTTTTATCGAAAGACAAATACAAGCAGCAAAAAACAAGCAGGTGGAAAAAAAAGGCGGTAGTAACTAGTTGAGGGGGCATTGCAAGGCTCCTATTTGAAGTCTTTTCTGATTAATTGCACTATGAAGAAAAATATATACAAGTGAAAATTAATCAAAACTTTTCAAATTTATTTTTCACCTGGAATATGCTATCTGCAATGATTAGGGGCAATGTTTCATTCAATTTTGTTTTGTAAAGTGAAGTTATAAGTGATTGATGTAGTCTGACTCCATATCTGTTGTGAAAAAAGAACACATAAATTAAATACTTTTTTTGTTTACAGATATATAAAGGAATGGGCAGAATACAAAAAGACAGACGCATATAAGGAATTTAGACGGCAGCAGATGGAACAGAAAGATAACAATGCTGCGAAAAAACCCAAACCTAACAATGAAGTTATATCCAACAACTCTGGTAATTTTTAAACTTGTTTTACTAAATAAGTATGTAATGTTTTTTTTATTATAAGAAACTATGCAGTTGTAAAACTATACTCGAATTTATATTGTTATGCAAGTATCTTCAAGCCCATATCCCCGAAAGAGTAGGCAACATGCACAACCAAGGCTCCCATGACTAGCCAAAGACACTAAGTCCCACAATGTGATAGGTGTCAGGCCTATCTCCAACCAGGCACATATCCAATTCTGAGCAACATTTTTTTAATTTACTTTTTGTTGCCCAACCTGAGATCCGAACCTGGACCTCACAAATTCAAGTCTAACACTTGGATCGCTAAACCATAGAGGCCGTTGAATTTATATTGGTATTCAGAATAATCACTCTTAAACACTCAAGCACACACAAAACTTAAACTATAACATTGTTTCATTACTACTAAAAGATAAAAGGCCAACAAACTTTTTCATTAATAATATTAGTATAGATTTCTCCTTGCACAATCTAGGAACTATAATTAAATTTCAGGACATTCTGTATAGCCATTTCTGTTTTTAGTAAATAGTCAACTAGAGCAGAACTTGTTGGTTAACAACAATAGTGCATCTGTTCCACCTACATCTGCACGTCAACAAACACCGCCACGACCGAGACCGTGTATTACTCCAGCCTCGGTATGTTCTGTTTCACTTATTGTAAAGTTTAGTATTTTTTAGACTAACATAAAAAAGTATCTTCACGCTCATATCGCCGAAGAGGTAGACAGAGGCACAACCATGGCACCCACGACTAGCCGAAGACACTAATGCCCGATTTCACCAAGAGCCCCTATACTTTAGGGGACCTTTTAACGTTACTTACGGGACTGTTTCAATACAAAACCGTCCCCTAAAACACGTTAAAAGGTCCCCTAAATATAGGGGCTCTTGGTGAAATCGGGCATAAGTCCCATAATGTAATAGGTGCAAGCCTATCGCCAACCGGGCACATTTCCAATCCCGACCAACATTTTTTTTTAGAAAATTGGAAAAGTCCAATTTTTCTTTTTGATGGCCGACCCGGGATTCGAGACCGAGACCTCATGCAGACAAGTCCAACACCCGGACCGCTAGACCACAGAGGTAACTAACATTTATTGATATTAATGGGGAAATCTCATGATTTTATTTGAATTGTCAATGTTTCGATCAATTCATGCTCATCGAGTGTGATCGCCTTACGGCCAATATTAATAATCAATCCTAATCCAAAACTTGCTGTCCAAGATTGATATTTTGATCCATTTTTATGATATCGCTTGCCAATAACATATCTGTGGACAGGATGAATATAGCAATTAGGTATAGGATAGGCCGGCGGATAAGCAGCTATCTAGATTGCTTGAAATCCATCTTTAGAGAAATATTATTAACATTCCCCCTTCCCTCCGGACTTCTGAAGAGTAATAACGTGTGTTTGGCGTTGTTTAATT
>NJDD01001943.1:74632-104800 GCA_002245505.1 Calephelis nemesis | reverse complement strand
TCTAAAACATCATATTCCAAGTTAAAATAACTATATAAACGTAAGAAAGTATATAAGAACATAATTATGTAAAAAACAGATGCTATACACATAAATCAAATTCTTGAAACATTAACATTTTGCCTAGTCAATATTATCCTTTAAGTATCGACGCGTGCCATCCTACGTCAATCCGTACTCACGCCGATGTGTCTATGGTCGTCGTGCACAAAGCACATAAACGAAAAGCCAAAAAGATTTGTATATGACGTTTAGACCCGAACCTTCGATGAAAAAAAACTGCGAGGCCTAATTGTAATTTAGATTTAAAAGACCTTGGTCGAACAGCAGTCATGATACAATGACAAATATTTGTGCATATTAGTTTTAAATGATCTACATTTGATCGTTTATTTTTTAAAGTCACTCGTTCCACAAGATATGTCAATGATTCTGGGATTTCATTATTTAAATCGTGCGACTTGGTGGAGGGTAGTTAGAATTATCAAGTACTGCGGTTTGAATATCTTCGCGAATAATAACTGCAGCTGCGCCTCTCTCAACCGTTCTTCTGTTTTATTCATTTTTTTTCGTTCGAAAAACTCATTTTTTGACCTTTAATTATTATTTTTTCTTACAGGGGAATGATGGGGAACTTCTAGACATTGCTTATAATTATGTTTTGAACAACTTCATATAAATTCAGCTTGTTGGGACTTTAAGTAACTTCACTCTCATTTTTTGGTCTAAATTGACCGGACTATAAACTGTATCAATTCGATAAAAAATACAATATATTTTGTTAATTTATTTTTAATGCTTAATAAAGCTTTTATGTATTTCAAAATACAAAAAATCACAACTGTAAATCTTCTTACTCAGTAAAGAAACGCAAAACGAATATTACACGACATTAACAATTATTTTAAAAAGTTTGAACAGAATAAGCTCAGAAATAAGACAGGCACCACGAAGTAGTCTTTATAACAATCGAACTGTTTCATTTAGAACCTTGTAAAGTAAACAACGAAAATATTTGACCTTAAAATACTTTTAAAGTGAAGTACCACGGTCTTATTTCTGAGCTTTCACAGTAGGTATATTATTTTGATATATTATGCAGAAATAAAATATTCAGACGCAGATCTAAACCTTAAAAAAGTTGTCAGTATTGTGAAAATAAGCCAAATACAAGTCAAAGTAAAAAATCGCTTGTGTTCTATACAGTATATTTTGAAAAGGGATGTGTTTTTTAAATTATTATCTGTATATATAATGTCTTGACAAACATTTGAGAGTAGGTATAGTCAAGATGAAAACTAAATCTGTACTTACATCAATGGACCATATTAAAACTAAGTAAACACAACATTTTTCGACGTACTTAGATATGAGCAAGTCAAAATGAACGATATTATGGTAATCAAATTGATAGAAAAGGCGTTATTTGCGGAAATCCATACTTAAATCCAAATAAAATTATTTAATTTGCAATTAACCGCCAAAAATGTATACGTATTATGGCGTGACAAAACAGTCAAAATAGTGCGCTATGAATGATTTGAACTTACCGGAAGCTAAAACTCCCAAATATATCAGGCTCCACACAACACACACACCTAAACTGTTTTCTTAGCACCAACAATACACACACTACCTACTAAAAACTCAACGTACGTTTCACTTCGCAACCGATGTTGCTCCGGTTGTGTGAAGCTGGCGGGAAATTAAAAATTAAATAGTTTTATTTGGAGTTAGATAATATGGTAAGCCACTATCTTGGATCATTTTTTGAAGATGATGACTATCAAAAGTATACAATCATATAAAAAAATTAGTTTAATTAATGCAATTAATAAAGTTGTAAGTAGTTTATTGTTATCAAAACGTTAAATACATAATAATAAATAATATTAATTTGTTCGCTATACATACTTTTTCTTGGGATGACTGTTCTACACTAGTAATTTTGTTTTGCATCCCATAACTATAAGTTATCGCTATCTCGTTTTAACGCAAGTAAAAGAAAGCGATAAAAAACCCTTTCAGTGCTGTCAGATTAGTCTGTACATGACATTTATATTCACGTTTAGTCTATTGCTGGGAAAGTGTTGATTAAAATCACTTTGAATGGTTCTGACTAATCTGACATGTCTGCAATCTTACATCTCTTTTGGTTTTGTTTCATTGGGAAAGGATAGCATACATCTAGAGTAAGTTTAGCTTGTGCACAGTAGAATCCAATCCCACGTTATTAATAACATAGTAAGCAATTCGCCACTAAATGTCTTTTATTCGCAATATTGTATGTGTTCTTAATTGTTGATTTGGAGACAAGACAGTATACAATTCTTAAAACAAACCAATGATTGGTTCCCAACTTTAATTTCGAACATTAAAAATATAACACAATTTAAAAGCAACTAACTTTTTTTAAAGATTTATTTCTATTTGATATCCAAACAGATTCAAATGAACTTAAGTGAATTTATTATTTAATATTCTATGTTTCATACGAATTTTACAACAATCCATACATCGCCTTAGGCTACAAATAAAATACCTAATGACTAATGTTTTGTGATGATTGTAAATAAGTTGGGAACAATGAAGTTAGTACTAGAATAGGAATGTCCTATTAATGCTGTACCCATAAAAAAAACAAAGTGACCATGATGCACAATACAACATTTTTTGTTACGATGATTCAGTCGATTTGTCTTATACCGAAAAGGTCTTGAGTTCAAAAAAATTGACAGTCTTAGTCTAGGGGTTTTACTGGTCCATTTTTTTTACTTTGCATAAAAGAAAAAACCGTAAGATCAAATTACTTTTGAATTTTCACCAAGTGATTTTTATAATTGACGGTAAATATTCTAAGTAATTGAAAACAAAGTCACTCAAAGTTAATTAATTTGTCAAGGGGCACAGGACAGACAAGGAAGTGTATTACAATATATACGTTTCTGATAAACAATAAATTGATATCACAAATAACATCAGGCACTTGGCGGTTACTAGATCGCTTTTTCAAAGAGAGATGTAAATCATAATCCTACAAGGATCATAGAATCAAATACCTTAGTTGATTTAGCACCCTGCACCAGCCAAGTTTTACAACATAGGTATTTGGTATCGTATGTGATTTTTTTCTGGTTTCGACTTACTTACAGGACGAGAAAAATGTTAAAAATGTTTAGTTAATGTAAAAGTGAAAAAAAATAATCTATACAGTATTTAGCATTTGTAAGAAACAGTACATCAAACAAGGCTTGGAACGGATACTAAAAGTACAGGTTCTATACAGGTACCTAGCGGTTCTTGCCATTTCGGTACCTGGATACCGCTTCCAAAATTGGTATCTGTAGTCCGTATACCGGTACTGTCCTGATACCGACACCTATCAAATGCCTGTACTAGTACCGATAAATAACTTTACCCAATAATGGTTCCCGATAAATACAGGAGAGTCGTTGCCAATTTTCGTTTTCGAGTATCGGTAGGTATAATTTAAATCTGTCAAGAAATAACAGAATGTTGGGAGCTGAAGAAAAAATATTACATAACATATTTTCTGGTACCGCTATTATTGAACCAGTATCGGTATAAAACCCTGAAATCAATCATACCGGTAGATACTAAATCTAGTACCGATACTAACAGTACAGGTAAGACCTTTGGTATTGGTATTGCTCCAAGGCCGTCACTACCGGTTCCCAAAAATACAACAAGCCCTGCATTCAAGTAAATTTTAAGAATCTTGCTGTATATTTTTAAAAACATAAATTGCATAAATCATTCGGTCGATCAAGTGGCCTTCCTGTGACGACATATTTTTTTAATAACAATGAGAAATTCCAAAACTATTACCCGACTATAATTATGGTCTATAATACAATACTGGTTATTCTGCAGTGAACATACTTATCTTAAGTTTTGGCTATTTTCTTTCAGTGCGAGTAATAGAATGAGACGAAAAATTTGAACATTACACCTGCCGGATTATTTTATACATATTTCTATAGAAGTATAATAAATGCCTCAGTAGATGTCGACAGCAGTTCAAGCGATTATGTCCTGATGAAGATAACATGTCTAAAACTTTCCAACTTATTTTTCTTTTTTTTATTGAAAAAATATTGCACACACTTGAAATTTCATTCGAAGTACTTAAAGACCAAAAAAATTGAAAAAAAATATAATTTTATTTGCGGAATATGAGTGTTACAAAGATGTTTTAAAAATTATTTAGGCGTTCCTACATACGAAAAAAATTTTTTGGTGCAGGCGAAAATAGTATTATTTTGTACGTTAAAACGATATGGTGTAATACACAAACACACATATTGTTTTTTTTTTCAGTTTTGCTGTAGTCGGGTAAAAATTGACCTTTTACACCCCACTGACCTAGTAGTATTATGCCCCCTGACAAAGGGGTTTGAACCCTTGTGGCTTAGTCAACCGCCGCCATTTTATGTTTTTGTCAAACAATAATTCCTACAAATACTGATACTTATACAAACAAAAAAGTATTAGGGTCAACATATCCTAAAGCGTCAGAGTTATTCACAATAAAAGATCGATGGTGAGTACTTTAATTACCTTGTAGAAACAATGTATTGAATTGAACGCCTCTAAGCACAACATAGTTGGCCGTGGCTAGTTAACACTCTAAAGACAAAGACCTTTACATATAATTTTCTTGATTCGGGCCAAATTCTCATCATCGTTTTGTTTTGGAAATAGCTCTGTAACGTGACACTTTAGGATATGTTAATTCTAATACTTTTTTGTTTGTATAAGCGTGAATAGGGGTATCCATATTTCTAGGAATTTTTGTGTGCCGCCATTTTGAAAAAAATACAAAATGGCGTCCAGGCACTAAGTCAGGTTTCGCCCAAAAAAGTTATGTAGTCATAAGTTGCTTAAACCAATCACTGCGCATATTCAAAATATTTGCCGCCATTTTCAAAATAATACTACTATTATTAAAATGTCATGGTAGAATCTTAGTTGGAATCACATTTAATTTGATTTCACATTCAATATAGTTTAAATTAATATACAAAACGTCAGTTCATAGTACTCTAGAGTTAAATAAATAACATTATATTAATTTATCACTATTTATAAAAATTGTTACCTCGTAGTCAGTATTAATTAATATTTAATAGTTAAACTATAGGCATGTATTTGATAATTTCTCGTTTGGTAACCAAAATTCTAAAGCTGAATCGCACGTGCCGACGACTAAAACTCCGTTCATGTATCGCAACTGAAATGTAAAAGTCAAGAATAATTACATTCATACTAAAAAAAAGTATCTTCTCGCCCATATCCCCAAAGAGGTAGGCAGAACCAGGGTATCCAAGACTAGCCGAAGACACTAAGTCCCACAATGTGATAGGTAGCAAGCCTATCGCTAACCGGCCACATATCCAATCCCTATCCACGTTAGTTTTATTACAAAACTGAAAATATACGTTATTTTTTAATTTTTTTTGTTGCCCGACCCGGGGATCGAACCCGGCACCTCCAGAAGTCAAGTATAAGCCGCAGGTAGGTACTTTTTAGCCAAACTACGTGATATGTCACAAACCTATCGTCGACTGAGCACTTATCGTATCTCGGACATTATTTTTATTAATAATAGAAAAACACAGTGTTTTGAGAGTAAGACTAGCTGTTTGCCCGCGACTTCATCAAACATATACTACTATACTACTTCATAAACTATATTATTTCATCTCCTGTAGTCCTTTGAGGGTTAATTTTTTTTTAATCCTATGTTTAAACTTATGAATAAATTTTCCCCAAAATCGGTTAGGAGGCTTAGCCATGAAAGAGCTACACAAGAGACACACAGAAAGACTTTCGCTTTTATGACGCTATTACGCTTTAAATTTATTAAATGCCGTTTTCGGTTTAATATATTTAACCATCAGAAAAACCATCTGATTGTTTTATTTATTCTAACATAAAAAATATAGAATCATATTAATATACCTGTGTTACATCTACAGTGCTGGTTTTCATACTTTTGTATTCTTGAGGTGGATTACAATTGTATAAGAACTTGATTTCACCTCGATCTGTGCAAACAATCATAGTCCCTTGACCCTGATGACATCCAGCTATCTTATTTGAGGGTTCCGTTACCGAAGATTCAGCCCATAATTCATGTGATGTGACATAAGTATAGTCATTGGGGTTAAATAAGTGCAATGTTCCTTTAGAATCCCCAATATACATAGCATTGGTTGTCCAGCTCATACAAACTGGATATGCTTTCCCTGATGGTATTTTAATGTCACTTTTAAATAACTTCCCTGCAACTCTATCATACACTGCTAAAGTCCTGTCTTCGCTAACTGATGCGACTTTGTCTTTATATGCATTTAGAGTTAATATTGGCCCCCTGTGTGCTTTGTACGAACTGATGTGCTTGGGTCCACTTTTAATATCAAATGTCAATATCTTTTTTGAATATAAACCTGCCATGACAGTCTTGTCACATGCTGCTACTGATAATGCTGACATTCCACATCTAAAATAAAGTGATAACATTTTTAATTTTTTAGTGCTTTGAAAAATTAATACAATATTTAAAAAATAAAACATATGATTGCTTTAGCTTTGATAAATTGAAGGTCGAATGTTAGGTGTATAATAAGAAGTCATTTATTATGCAACTTTCTCAATGTCTTGTTCTATAATGGAGGCCGGATTGTTAACGATAGCGCATATTTTGACGAGCCGGGATGCAGCTTGCAGCGCAATTATCCGTCTAAATCGCTTTGTATGGAGCAATGTACACTGTGCTGGGCTGCATCGCAGCAGACTTTTCCGCGGGCCAACCCGCGCGTTGTGCGTACTCGGCGATTTTAAATTACTGAATACTCTTCTTTTTTACACTACTATTTGGTAAAATACAAAAATCCATAGATACGATGCGTCCCGGCCGGCCTGAGAGCGCTTTGCAATGTGATAAGCCCAGACGACCCAACACTCTCCGCCACGTCAATATCTTGTGTGCGCTATCCCTTAGGTCTTTGGACTTGCACACGTAGCCTAATAACAAAGCAATCAGATAGCGATACGCTAGTAATTTCTATAATGTCTATAGGCGCCGGGTGTATCTTAGCATCAAGAGAGCTGTCAGCTGCAATCAGCCTTAAGAGGAAGGCATCCTCAAAAAACCTTCTTAATTATAATAATAAGTAGGACTAGTGGTAACAAAAAGTTGGACTTGCGATTTCCACGTAATTTAATATCACACGTCACTTGTGGCACGCACTAAAATCGTAGTACAAGGCGGTGTTTTTAGAATTCCGGTAGTTTTGCTCGTGTGTTCTTATATTGTTTTCTGTTTTGGACATTTCAGAACTTTTTAAAATTATTTAAACTTTACAATCGTACCTAAAATTAATAAACAGTAACAAGATCTAATAACTAATTTGGTTACACTTGAATCTCGGTTCCGTGCAAATTGGAATTAGATACTCTGACAAACACACAAAACTCTGTACACAGTACTCGCTGATTATTATTAACCAAAATCCAAATTATATATTAACCAAGATCCAAAAAAAATCAAAGAATTCTATAAAATAATGTAGGCAATGTTTATAATTACTTAAATGTTAATAATTAACTACTAATTAATAATGCCCTCCTGGTAACAATTTGTAATGTGTTAACAATGTTGATTTTTTTTATACTCCTACAAGTCTTTAGTCCTACTGCTAAGAAAGATATCCCTTTGTACTAGATACAAGTCAGTTATCCGGTGAAAGGAAAATAACCATCGTCTCTATCTCTATAGGTCTGAAAAAACTAACACACATTTTTTTTAAAAATGATTAATGAGTTGCCAACCTCGCGGTTTTTACAACTTCACCGGGCTTTGTGGGCCGAGCAGAGTGCTCAGCACAAGACATCATTATTTAGTTGTATTGGACTGTTTCCTAGAACACCAGCAACATGGGCTGTCTTCCGGGAGACCGTACCTCGACTTGGTGCTGCGTTCAATCAGAACTGGGTAGACTTGATGGAGGAGTAGTGGCTCGTCGGTCGGCGTTAGGCGCCGAGCGCAAAAGAGATCTTCGTCGTCTAAACCGTAAATTTTAGTTTGTATCAGCTCTGTATTAAGAAACCCAAACTCAATCTTAAACTGGGATTTACGAGCTTAATTGTAACAGAAACAGAAAAATTAGATACATATTATCTCAACAGTTACCTAAAAGTTTCGAGACATTCAAATCCTGTATTGATGTCCCATGCTTTAACCGTATTATCCCAGGATGCTGAATAAATGATGTCAGGGACTAGATCATCTATTGTAAGATCCCAAACCCAGCCTGCATGACCATCATGTCGTATTTTCATTGGTTTCATTCCAGTTAGTACCATATCATGTTCATCAGCTACATTTGATTGAATATCTAGAACATTCCATAATGCTAAACAGCGGTCTCTTCCACCAGATATGCATGTGTTACCTTTCTGAAAATAATCTTGAAATGTATAACTTATACTATAATAATTCTAAAATTTGAAATTTTGAATAACGTAAATCTCGATCATGTTAGTTTTTAAATGAAAAAATCCGCATTGAAATTGGTCCATCTATTGGAAGACACACAGACCCACACACATACATACGCAACAAACTTATATCACCCCTCTTTGTCTGTTGTAGGTTAAGAAATACCTTCTTTATGTTATATTTGATA
Organism: Calephelis nemesis; assembly: GCA_002245505.1. Lineage (NCBI taxonomy): Eukaryota > Metazoa > Arthropoda > Insecta > Lepidoptera > Riodinidae > Calephelis > Calephelis nemesis. Next base: position 96,086 of record NJDD01001943.1, on the reverse strand, counting down.
CTAGCGGCCCGCCCCGGCTTCGCACATTTATGAAATATACATATAAACGTTTCTCTTAAATCACTTTATCTATAAAAAAAACCGCATCGAAATCCGTTGCGTAGTTTTGAAAGATTTAGGCATACAAAGGGACATAGGGACAGAGGAAGCGACTTTATTTTATACTATGTAGTGATGAGCCTGTTTGGCGTTAGGTTTTCCACCTATTGTGGGTAATGTGTTTGGCTAGTCGTTAACTTAGTCAAATCTTTATTTATAAAGTAATATCAAAGAAAATAGACTTTCACACATTTTATATTAGCTTGGATTGTATATATGTATGCATGTAAGTCTTTGAGCTCAACTTCTACCGGTTTCTAGAAATCTGATAAATTTGACTCTGTACAAACTATTTGAAAGTGTACAAACTGACTGATTGATTGACTGACTGATTCTGGCATTCTTCGATAAAGATAGAATTAATCATAATTAAATCACATTCATTATACCTCCTCCTTGGCTACTTGCCTAATGGGGACAGGCATTAGTGTGATAAACATACATCAGTCATTGAATTATTCTGTTAAAGACATAAGTTTCATTATAATTTTATTTTGAGGCATTTTATTATGAGTAATTGTTTGATTCTTCTACTATTGTAACATTAAAAATTACTTTTCAATTTTCAGTTTGATTAGCGAGAAAAGCGTATTTCTTTTTTTGTGTTTTTTTAAACTATTATTTATTAATACACCTAATTTGCTAGTAACAGCTAGTTTGTTAAGTATGAGCAGTTTTCTATAGTGATATTTATGTTATAATCTAAATGCAATCAATATTATGATATTACTTTAATTAAATATAAAAAAAGTATCTTAACGCCCATATCCCCGAAAGAGTAGGCAGAGACACAACCAGGGCACCCACAACTAGCCGAAGACACTAAGTCCCACAATGTAATAGGTGGCAAGCCTATCGCCAACCGGACACATATCCAATCCCGAGCAACATTTATTTTTATTAGAAAATAGTAAATACCGCATTGTTTCGAACCCAACCCTTCGAACCCTCATGAAGTCAAGACCAACACTTGGACAGCTAGACCACAGAGGCGATTTAATTGAGTATTTTTTTATATTACACTTTTGTCATAATTTGCAAGTGTTAGAATTTCAATAGTTATTAATGCAAGAATACACTAGCACTTGTACACTTAATTTATATTAATATAACAATTAAGCCAACCTTGTACTTATTACAAACTGAGTGAATGATATGTTGATGAATTAATTTAAATTTATAATAACATGGCACTGAAGATGATATTGTAAAAGTAAAACCAGTTAGTAGTTTTCATTTATTAATTGTAAAATTTAAAAATAAAAATATAAACAGTGAAAGTATAATATTATATAAACATTAGGTAGGTTCCTACCATAAATATGAATATCGTACTAATATTGTAAGTGCAAAAGTTTTTATGTTTGTTTGTTACTTTTGTATGCAAAAACTGCTGAACCGATTTTAACTAAATTTCGCAAACACATAGATGATACTTAGATTAACAAATAGGATAGTTTTATCGCGAAAAAATGATCCTGTGAGACAGTTAACCACGCGGACAATGCCGTGGCCATCAGCATATAGCAGTTTTACTTATTTTAAATTAGGAATAAAAAGAGCAGGTAACTTAATATTTTAAGATATTATAAACTACTGGTATAGATACATTGACATTGCCAATGTATGTCCATGATACTCAGCATGGTCAAAAAATTAAAAACTTAAAATTTTAATGACTAAATAAATGGTGTCAAGAGTCTCTAAAACCAGCATGTTTGAATGATAAGACTAATAAATGTGTAGGAAGCAAGGCAAGGTTTGGCACACATTCTACTCCGTAAGGGACTTGGCGTAAAGATTTGTATGTATGCATATAAATAAAATTATTAAACATACAGAATTAATCAGTATGTTTAATTAATCCATAGGCAATTTATATTTTAAAACTAAACTAATGGTAAAATACTCAATTAAATTTAATAAAAGATTATTAAACATTATTTGTACACTAGCTTTTATTTACATAACTTTTTGTTGTATATTTAACTTGTTTACTATAAATATAAACAGACTGCATTAAAAGCATGCAAAACCTATGTTAAATCTTAATAGCTAAACTTTTATTATCGACTTTATTAGGTCCCCCATTCAATTCCTAGGTTGGGCACCTCAAAATATAATTTTTAAATTTGCATGATGCCAAAAACAATGTTGATCGGATTTGGGTAACTGCCCTATTGCCAATAGGTCTGCCATCTGCCACATTGTGAGGCTAAGTGCCTTCGTATAACAACTGGATCCTAATTGTACCTCTGCCTTTCAGGATAGGGATGTGAAGATTTTTATTTTTTTGAAATTGAATTAACTCTATTCTTCCATACTTAAAAATAAACAGTCATCCATAGGATATTAATCATTAATGACCTAAATAAGTAGGTAATATATCCTTAAGAAAGTAATTTAACATTTGCAATTCATTTAGTGTTACATAATTGTTTACTAATTATTTTACCTGTTACCTCTCTGTAATGTAACAGTTTTATTCTCTTCTATATACTTTCACCTTGTAGAAAGGCATAACAATTAATTTTGCAGTAAATTAAAGAGAGAAGGGGGAATCTGATTTAGAATTGTGTGATTGTCTTAAAATATATTTTTTTGTAGGAATTATCAAACAACATTAAAGAAAACAAAGAATGCAGATTCTATGTGACTTTTTTTAAAAATTAAGACTTTTAATATTTTTTTTCATAAATTATTTATGTTAGATCAAATATAATTAAGTACCTTAAATTAACTAGAATTAATGAAAATAATAAATTAACAATAAAAAGGAATGTTAATAATTAAAAAAAAATAGTGAAAAGGTATAGATTTGTAGAACAATTTATTACAATTTAAAAAACTTGATATTTAATATATAGTATAATAAGAATATAGTATTAAGTATAAAATAGTAGTAGTAGTATAATACATAGGTACCTGTAGTAGTGGTCTACTACAGGTACCTATTCTTCCAGCTACAAAGTCAGTGTCCAATTACAAAATCACATAATAGTGATACTAGGTCAATGTATCTATGGACCTTACTATCAAGTGAGCCCATTGAGTTTTTTTTTATGATATTGGAAGGCAAACAAGCAGATGGATTTCCTGATGGTAAGAAATTCACGCCGCCTAGAGACACCAAAGGTGGTAATGGTGCGTAACCAACCTGAGCCCTATAAATGATAATGATCCTATAAATTTAAATGCTGAGGAAACTTACATTAATTAGAAGAACAGCATCCACTGAAGCATAATGAACATCCTTTATAACAAAATGTCTAGTAGTTTTGTCAACTTCACACCATTTGTTTCTCTCAACATCCATTTCAACACATACTTCTGGCCAGTCTATAAGTTCACTATCTTCATCATATGTTTTTATGTTAGACAAAGGAGGGAAACACCCTTTAAACTTGTGGCAAACCCAATGCCTCCAAAGGGCCTCATCAGCTAATATATCAGCAAATCTTTGGCATACTCTGCTAAGAGTATATCGCAAAAAATCAGCATCTAGGTAAGAACAAATTTTCAGGATTATCTGAAAGTAAGTAGAAAGATTTTATTACATCTTGAATAAATGTTAATTTGTAACCTTATTTATGATACATACCTCCAGTGGCATTGTCTCAAACGTTGGTTCTGCAGGCTTGTAAATAATATTAATATTTTTATTGATGTATTCATTTTCAATCTCTAGTATTTGTTCCTTTACTGGCTGCAGCGTGTCACACATTTTTTCTATAAAAATTAGTCACTCGTGTAATCTAGAAGCTATAGATGGCAAGCATCTTTGTAAGGACATGCGATACAAGAATCTCGTTTCTCAAGGGTATATACAAGGATTAGTGACAAAGGTCTTAAAGAATAGCAAAATTAATAAACGCTATTATAGAAAATTCACAGTATGGTTAAAAGATACATTACTAAAAGAATACATGAAAAAAAATATTAGAAACAAAGGAAATCAAAAATATAATAAAGTTTTAAAATATGATTCTCACGAAGCACAGGCCTAGAAGAGTACAATAATCATATATCAATCAAGTGATTCATTGATACTAAATTACAGCATTAATTGTAATTTAATTAAAAATTTCCGTAGGCATTTAATAAAAAGTTATTTACTTTTTGTTTGGCCCTGATGTTAAAACTCTTTTTAAATTTTCACTGACAAGTGACAAATGACACAAGCGACAGCTGTGAATTGACAAGTTACATTTTTCGAAGTTAAAACCAAGTTAAAACTGACTCATCGAAATGTTTGTATTGTAAACTTTGAGCAGGTAAGGTACCTATCTACACCAAATACTCAAAGCTTGTAGAGGATATAAATCTAAATTTAAGTGAAAATGTAGATGTCCAACAGTCTCTAAATTTCTCTGTTTGCGATCTGTAGGGTTACTCTGGAATTTCGATTGCGTGCAAGTTGGAAATTGGAATCAGAGTTTCTGTCATTTTTACTTTTACAAAAAATTTAGAGGATAACGTTTATTTAATAATAAACAATGTTTCTTCTTTCAGACTCGATGATTGATTGCAGCTATATGTTGGTAACTCGTTTTGTCGTTGAAGTTTTATGTCTAAAAATATAAAATTATACAAATCCGATACCATTTCTATTTGCATGAAATCGAGATTCAAGAGTTACCTTAATGATTTGCTACCTATAGATATATGTCAGTGTCAACTGTCACAAATCACAATCGAACCAGTATTGCCAGGTCTCTCATTTTTCTAGGAAATTTCCCGATTATTAGTAAATTTATAATTTGTCAAAACTTAAAAATAGTTCATAACTTTTTTTTTGATATCGTAAATCGAAATAACTTTACTTTCATCGAAAATTATTTTTAACGAGAGTGCGTTTTTACATTTCGTCGACGTAGATTCATTTTGAATTTGTTTTTGTTACATTGCCAATAAGTAAAAAATATGCTACTAGCGTACCGATTTTAAATGTACATTTTTAATTAAAACATGCATACACAGAGTCACCTATTTAAAGGAGCAGTATTAACGATCCGTTGTTTGATATTAGTTTTAAATTTTGATTTCACATACCTGAAAAAAGAAAAACTTCCGCTTTGTTATGGCGCACTTTTTAAAATACGCATAAAATAGGAAACAATATATATATCTTTTACGTATATTCAACGTTTAATTAGTAAATACAAAAAAAATAAATATATGGTGGTAGGCAGGTGATGTGGATGATGTCAGCGAGGAGTAAATAGTTCAGTTGTTGATAAACAGGTATATAATTTACACACCGGGTTCACATACATCAATTGTACAGTATTGTTTAAAAGCCATGAACCATGAAAAAGAAGGAGTAGTAAACGTTACAGCAATAACTTATTAAATAGTTATGTTTGCGCGGTATAAGCGTGAGAGTGTCTAGCAGGCGGGCGACACGGGTTTCGCGGTGAATGCTAGGATCTGACTAGTGAGGCGAGGTTTCGCAATTGCGCACGGGCAGGTTAAACAAAGGGTTGGGGTATGGTCCCACTGCGCGATAGAATATTAAAGTATATAAATACATATATTTAATATTTTAGATACCATTTAAATGTAATTTAACTGTTGTAAATATCTAAATGTATGTGGCATGTTGTTATATAAATAGGTTTTGTAAATATATTTAAATATATTATGTAATTATTTGGAAATTATAAAAGTATATGTATTTAATAAAGTAAAATATTGAGGTAAAGATAAGTAGGCTACAAATATATAAGTAAAATAAAAAATAACATGTTTACAATTAGAGAACAAAGTTCATGAAAACAAGAATGAAAAAAAATAACTTAACTTAAGTGTCAGTTTTTAGATTAAATTATATAACTCGGCTTATATCAATTCGTCTACGATTGCTACATTCACACCTACTCTGATTATACACGAGCGCCATTCTGGACGATTGTTGAACTGTTATTTCAAGCTTACAGCTGGACACTTTTTCAGTTTGTCCCCCATGCAAGATAGTTATCCTTACCTCTATCCTCCATGAGCCGAAACATTAGATAGGTTTCTAAATATTTTTCTTCTAATAATATTATTCTAAAATTGTAAACTGACTCTTCTCCGTGATAATAATTGGAGGCCGATGAAAACTAATGTTCTATCTCTGATTGAAACTTTTTAGGAAAAATGTTGACATGCACCATGTTGATGATAGCAAAATGTTTTTAAACTTTACTTCAGCTGTTTTTAGTTACTTGTGATTGTGACAGACAGTAAGGTACCAAATCACGTACCAATCGATTCACACATAAACAAAACATTAAAAAAAAGAATTGCTAAATACTGTTTTGGGAAAAAAAATGAAGTAAAATGTATATAATAAAAACATTTATTGAGATACCTAGCTTTAAATATATATAAGCCGGCTACAATTAAGTAAACTATGAATATATCACCAAAATATTGTCATACTGCCGCTAAAAGTAAGGTACTCTGTGCTGCCGCTATTTAACCACATAGAAGTAGAACTCCCGGATTTTTATTAGTAAACCTCCTTGTCTCCTGCGTCCCGACTATTTTTATAGATCAGATTATAGGCTTTGGCAACACTGTTCCTAACCTAAAAAAAAAGTTGATTTATGACTTATGTTTTTTTTTGTAAATTATTTTTATTTCTTTAATTATAAATACTGGTATTAAGTCAATGCTCTTGTTAAAGAGTATTTATATATACGTAGTATCTCTAACTAGTTTGTGATTTACTTTGGTGATTTATATTCTTTGAGTCAATGTCACAAAGTACATTGGTATAAAATACGCCAACAAAAATATACGCAAAATATACGCAGAAAGTCAAGTAGGTATTATTATTGTTTATAAAGTTTTAAACAAACTAGTTATTTTATAGCAACTCTAGTAACTATCCGTAATAGCCATGGACAAAATAAAACCTGGTCATTCCCATGATATCGCAAAAATGCAGTTGGAAAATGAATTGACTAACAAATTTTTAAGCGGTGAGATGTCATTTGCTGAATATTCTAGCGAGTGGTATGCTGACGAAGATGAAGAAGATTTAGACGACTTAAGTAAGAAACCAGGTGAGGAACAACACTCTATTCCACTTGTCGGTGTCAAAGGCATACAGAAGCGGCGGCGTCGTACACGTCTGTCTCAAGCCTTATTAGGATTAATGGGAGAAGCAAATTTACGACTCGCGAGAGGCGATGTGGAAATGGCGGAAAGAATGTGTCATGAAATTATCAAACAATTACCAACGGCACCTGAACCCTATCAAACGTTAGCACAAATATATGAAAATGATCCTGATAAGTCTTTGCAGTTTTCATTGTTAGCGGCCCATTTAAATCGGCCAGATGCTAATGAATGGTTAAGATTAGCAGCTATATCTGCTGAAAGAAAGGACTATAGACAAGAGATGATTTGTTACACTCATGCAATCAAAGCAGACCCTCAGAATCTAGACGTTCATCTGTTAAGATTAAACCGACTTGCTGCTTTAGAAGAGATGAAATACCCATTAAGCACATTAAATACTTCACATGTTAGATGTTATCACAAAATAGTAACCTCCATGCCAGCAACCAAAGGAGATATAATAATGAAATATGCAAGATTGGCATCTAAAGTATATCATAAAGCCTTAGAGCTTGAAAAGACGGTTGAAGTTTTTACTGCTGCTTATCAAAAATGCTCCTCTTTGTTTTCTTTAGAAGATATCAACATTTATTTGGAACTTTTAATTCTACAAAAAAGTTATCAAACATGCATTGATGTTTTTGTAGCTAGCTTAGGAATTGAAATTGAAGCTGAAATACAAACCATAAAAAATGCAGATGGGGAGATAGAAGAACAAACAAATTATTTGAACTGTTGTATTCCTGCTAACTTAGCTATTGACCTTAAAAGTAAACTTCTAGTTTGTTTTATTCATTTAGGAGCATTTACTTTAGTTGAAATCCTTTTAAATGATTTTCTAAAAAATGATGTAGAGAAAGCTGGAGACTTATATATGGATATTGAGGAAGCATTTTCATCAGTAGGTCATCATGAAATGGCTATTAAACTTCTAGAACCTTTAATAAAAAACTCCAACTTTGATCTTGGTGCTGTTTGGCTCAAACATGCAGAATGTTTATTAAAACTAGGTAGAGTGGATGATGCCATTGACTCCTTTTACAAAGTATTAAAACATGTGCCTCAACATCCAGATGCTCGTAGACAATTGTTCAACATACTTGAAAAGAAAGGTAGTATTGATGAAGCATTAAACATATTGCAACAGGACTACAAATATGTTGTGAGTCCAAGTTTGTTGTATGAACATTGTAAAGTCTTAAAGAAATATGATAAACCTTTAAAATATTTAGAAATTGGAGAAGCATTACTGACACGGTCACTCACCAAATTCAGACATGATGAAGAGTTACGAATAGCATGCAGAACTAAGGGTGCCCTAGAACTTATTCATGAATTTCGCACATTAAGAGGAGAGAACCCATACCATGAAAATGATTTACAATTTGAAGATGAACCATTTAAATTATCATCTAATGAAGAATGGGAATTGTTTAAAGAACTTTTAACAATTGCATATAAAAATAAACTTTACTGCACAATGGAGAGATTAACTTTTTCTGCATTACTTTCAAAGGGAATTTCTAATCATAAAGCAGAAATAGAATATTTATGTTTACAAGCCTGTATACTTAATAATGATTTTAAATATGCTCTCAGATTTAGTAAAGAGTTAATACAAAAAAATGGTAATTCACGTGTATGGAACTTATTAAGTTTTACTCTTAATGGATTTGATGATAATCCACACAACAGATATGTAACTCGATTATTTCAAAAGGATACAAATATTTCAAGATTACTTCTGATTGGTAACAACTTTCTTATGTCTGGAAGATATATTGTAGCTTTGAAGTATTTTCTAGAGTACCATGAGCAATGTAAAGAACCTATATCAGCATTACTAATTGCACTCGGTATTTTTTCCTTATCATCGCAAAAAATTGTGGACAAACATCACAACTTAATTTTACAAGGTTTATCATACATGCTTACATATAGAAGGCTTAGAAATTGTGATCAAGAAACAAATTACAATTTGGGAAGGACTTACCAAATGTTAAATATCAATAATTTAGCTATTGAATATTATGAAAGAGCTTTAAAATGTGGTCCCATAGTGTATTGTGAGAATCATGGTAAAGTGGATTTGACTAAAGAAATAGCTTTTAATCTTTATGTGTTGCATAAACATCAGTCCCCTGACATAGCAAGAAGATACATGTTGAAATATTTGGTTGTTTAAATAAATGTTATGACATTTTTTGATGTTCTTAATTATTATTTTTGTCCACAGCAGCCCTTTTAGACATTCATAGACCTACTTTTCATCTTCTCAAATGGTTCATTTTTATTTTCAATGTATAAAATTAAGTAGCCAATCTTTAAACATGACAAAAAAACATTATTGCCTTAATTATTATTATTATTTCTCAATTACATTTAACACACAAGAGAACCTCACCATATTAGGCTACTGCACCACCCAAAAAACTCCTAACTTGGTGCTTGTTATTTTCAATTTTGAATTCAGTTTTAACTTGAGAGTTAACTTTAAAAAAATATGGAAAATACAAACAAATACTCATTACAAAAATTCATAACAATTATGAAAAAGCAAAACCAAACCTTCAGACATTGCATATCTAATTACTTTAAGTTGAAATCCTGTAACAAAGTTTTTAATGCTTTACTAAACAAATATCTAATATTATTAGTGGTCGCCCGTTGGTCGAAATTAGACCATCATAAATTTTAATATCTTGTTGATAAGAACGCCATCTTCATTTCTCAAGACCAACTAAGTACTTTGTTTCCAAACATTTTAGTGCGCCATCTGTGATCTTTTATCGTTATCATAAGTATATTTGTTAGTGTGTGTGTCTAATGGATGGTAGTGTGGGTAATGTTTTATTTATTGATTTAATGCCCTTTATAAGCATTTTTTTTGAAAAATATTAGAGTTCCGCACCTCTCCAACACATAAACTATAAGTGTGCCAAATTTTATGCTCCTTCGTCCGAGCAATTTTCGTAAAAAGTTTTGGCATCACATTAATATAAAGATTAGCAATAAGATAAATTAAAAGTCCTAAAATTAACAAATCATTTTTTAGTTTCAACTATTCACCATGGATGAAGCTATTAACGAAGTAGTTCCAGCAAACTCAATATTATTCAGCAAATTAGTTAATCTGTTCGAGAAACTGCATAAGAAAAGAAAACAAAGAAATGAACAAAATAAGTTTCTAGAAAATTTCGTTACAGAGTTCAGAATAGATGTAGCAAAAACTACTGGGAAAAAGGTAGGTATTTTTACAGGTTTCATTTCTGTAATTTTAAGCTCACTCACTCCACTGTCATTGTGGCGGCAAAGATAGGCAAGGCGCGGTGATAAGTACTAATCCGGGCTAGCTACTACGAGGGTCAAACTGAAAGTTCTTAGAAAATCAAAAACTAAGCATTCTAGCAAGTTGTTAGTTTTATTATAACTTTTCAAAATAGCGTCCATTTACATCAATACATCGCTGCATTCGATGGAACCATTGAGAAAAGCACCTTGCCCACTCGGCCTTAGGGGTCTCTTCGACGGCGTTTTGAAACGCAGCCACTGCTTCTTCGGCGTCCATAAAATGTTTTCCTCAAAGTTTTTCTTTTATTTTCGGGAATAAATAAAAATCGCAGGGTGCGAGGTCGGGGTTATACGGCCGGTGACCCAGTAATTCCACGTCTGAGGTCGCCAAATAGTCGATCGTTTGCCTGGCGGTGTGCGACGAGGCATTGTCGTGATGAAGGAGGATCCTGCTGCGAGGTCGTTTCTCTCGAACTTTTTCCAAGACAAGTGGCAAACAGTTGTTAGTGTACCACTCTGCATTAACCGTTTTCTGATCCTCTAAGACAACTGTCGCGTAATGACCTGTCTTTCCGAAGAACGAGGCCACCATCTTTTTTCCAACACTTCGACCTCTCTTCACTTTAGTTGGCAACTCTTGGGAAGGAAACACCCACCGAGCAGACTGCCTTTTGGTTTCCGGATCATAACAGTAAATCTAGCTTTCGTCACCCGTTAGTATGTCGAACACAGCATTTGAGTCACCTCCGTTAAATTTTTGGATCATTTCTCGGCACCAATCAACACGGCGGAGTTTTTGAGCCTCGGTCAAATTATGCGGTATCCAGCGGGCACAAAGCTTCCTGACCGCTAAATGTTCATGGAGGATTTTGTGCACTTGACTCATACCTATGCTTAGACTTGTCCGAATCTGCTGATAGGTCACTCTTTTGTCAGTCTCTATCATACGCCGCACAACACTGATATTGTCTTCAGTCGTCGCTGTAGAAGGCCGTCCCTCACGCAAATCATCGGTGAGATTAGTTCGACCACGTTTGAATTTATTAAACCAGTTGTAAACTGTGGCACGAGATGGGGCTTCATCGTGAACAGCCAATCGAAGTCTATCATAACTTCCTTGTTGACTTATATGACATCGAAAGTCATAAAAAATCATTGCACGAAAATTTTCTCGGCTTAAATTCATTCTGACGTGCACAGACAATTTTCAATTTGCCGCCAAATCGTAAAACAAATGACAAATGAATGAAATGTATACTCAATATTATTGGTTAAGAGTTCTATTTTCAAAATGTTAACCTTATTTTTTTAATATAATGCTTTTAAGTTGCCAGTTCTAAAAACTTTCAGTTTGGCCCTCGTACTCAGCTGTCTACCACCTTGCTTTTTTGACTGAGTAATTTGTTGCTAACCTCGCGGTTTTTACAATTTCACCGAGCTTTTCCACCTTGCTATGAATGATTGGACTAATGGAACAATCCTGTAACCTAAATGACTTAAGTACGACGGTGGGGTCGCCACATCCTGACACTAAAATTTGTTGCAACAATTCCCAAGCTACGAGTATTAGAATTACACAGCTGTTAAAATGACTATTGCACATAAACAAGAGGTTGGAACGGTATCCGTGTTAGTCCGTGCTCCTTTGCAGAAGAAACCATCTGCCTCCTTGCCAGGCGGCTCGTAAAAGGCGTGCACGGGCTTACCGTCACTAACGCCGTGACATCTCACTAGATGATAGAGTTTTGCATCGACTTGACCGGATTCTTACCATCGCCTTACTTATTCCTGCCGGCATAACGTAAGTGCAAGCCCTTGATGTGTTCCGGTTGGATGGAGAAGGTAGCCGGTATACTTACTTTTGCTCGAGGCCTAACATCCGGGCCTCAGGATGGCAACGCACCATTACCACCTTTGTGTCTCTAGGCGGCGTGAATTTCTTACCATCAGGAAATCCATCTGCTTGTTTGCCTTCCATCATCATAAAAGAACAAAGAATATTTTTTGTTTCAGAACCCTACATTTTTTCCTATTTTAAGATTGCTTTTGCCAGATTGTGAACGCGAAAGAAATCCATACAATCTGAAGGAGACCAAACTTGGCCATCTTTTAGTTAAAGTATTGTCGCTTAATAAGAGTTCTGGGGTTGCTAAAAAACTACTAAACTTTCGATCTGTTGGCAACGCATCTAGTGAGAGCGACTTCGCTGGGGTGGCCTACTTTGAGTTAAAAAATAGAGTTGGACAAAGTATTTCCACTCTAACCATAGGGAATATCAATGAGATTCTGGACACCATTGCCAATGCTGAAGTGGGAAACAAGGGATGTAAGTAGCTATATCATTTTTATGCCATTGTATGGCATACAGACTGTTTTTTTATGTTATAAAATAGTGGTGACTAGCCTGATGGTATCAGACAACCGTCGCGTATAGTAAGAATAGATGTAACTGGTACTGGTACGTCATTGTCTTGGGACCCGGATATTAAGCCACCATCTACAAGTCTACCAGCTGCGCTGACCTTCATCAAAATTTCATTGAAATTTACGAAGATACACCAAACCCCGGTCCTGGTTGGTCCCTGCTCCTTTGCAGAATGGACCATTTACCTTCCTGCCCGTCACCTCGTAAGAGGCGAGCATAGGCTTACCGTCACTAACATCGTGACATCTGAATAGGTGGTAGAATTTCGCAGCGACTCACCCGGATTGGTACCACCGCCTTACTTATTCCTGCCGCCATAACGTCATGACGTGTTCCGGTTTTGAGGGTAAGGTAGCCGGTAAACTTACTTTTGCTCGAAGCCTAACATCCCGGTCTCAGGTTGGCATTGCAACATTACCACCTTTGGTGTCTCGTTTACTTGGCGGTACCACGTTTGCTTGTTTGCCTTCCAATATAATAGAAAAACAGTCTAATGTAATAGTGCTCAAGTATGGCATTGTTAAATTTTATGGCAGCTTAAGGCTCTTAAAGTGACTAATTAACCTAAGAAATAAATAAAGCATTAAAATTAACTAAACGAATTTTTTTAGCTATTCTTGACGAAGCGTTCAGTTACGCTATGAAAAAATTAACACCAGAAGAATTTAAGTGGTTTCTGCGCATAATATTGAAGGATTTGAAACTTGGAATGAGCACTCATCGTATTTTGGCTGGCTTACATCCTGATGCGCCGGATTATTATCAAAATTGCAATAGCATTCGCAAGGTGGGATGAAGTTTCATGTTAAATTATGTTGAGTATATTTAAAATTACATAAAACTAAAGGAACATGGAATCTAGAGTTTTTGGCTTTAAAAATAGATATAATTATAGTCATACTTAACTTTTTAAAAGATACAAGAGATATGTACTTAAAACATTAAAAGAAAATCTTTAACAAAGAATAACATTTGAGGTAGTTTATTGGGGCTGTCCAGAATTCCCCGTGATAATCGTGGTTCCTTTTCAGAACAGACCATCTGCCATTTTGTACGGCAGCTCGTAAAAGGCGAGCATAGGCTTACTGACACTAACACCGTGACATGCTACTAGGTGGTAGATTTCACCTAGTAGCATGTCACGGACAGCAACTCGCGCGGATTAGTATTATTCCTGCTGCCATAACGTCAGTGCTTGCTGTTGACGTGTTCCGGTTCGAAGGGTAAGGTAAACTTATTTTTGCTCGAGGCCTAACATCCCGGCCTCAAGTTGGCAACGCAATATTACCACCTTTAGTGTCTAATCGGCACGAATTTCTTACCACCAGGAAATCCGTCTGCTTGTTTGCCTTCCTATATTTAAAAAAAATAAAACATTCCTTAATCAATCAAAAACAGTAATTTTACTTAACAAATGGATTTTGTGACGAGTGAACTTTGAATCGCAATGCGTGGATGTTTATTTTAAGATAAATAGTATTAATAATAATAAATATCCCTGGACAACTCACACAAATGGAATCTAATCTGAAAGTTAGCAAATTATATGCTTGTGTTGTTTGTGTTAGTCAACGATACTAATATATAGAAATACTTAAATAGATACCAGAATAAATTTAATAAACACCCAAACCCGGAAATGCAGACATCTAAATATTCATCACACAAATGCCTGCCCCCGTCGGAAATCGAATCCGAGCCTTGCGGTTGGTCAATGGAGTAAGGCGTGTACACTTGCCACTCGACCAACGAAGCAGTCAAAAATACATAGATTACTGTAGTCTCTTTTTTTTCAACATTCTTACTATTATTGCGAAAACTTCATTTTAGGTTTGTGAGGAATTTATGGATGGCAACACACGACCATTGGAGCTGGGTATTCAGATGTTTTCGGCCATATGTCCGATGCTCTCCGAACGACTAGATGTCACCGACGTACACCAACTGCCTCTTGATAAAACCTATCAAATCGAGGAAAAGTTTGACGGTGAAAGGTTTCAAGTATGTTCTTATTTCAGACATAATTCAGGTAGTCAGGTTGAAGGATTGTCAAGTTATAGAATAGGTTAGAGTGTCAACGTACAGAAAAATCACTCGTCAACAAAATGCAAATCTATATATATAAAAAAAATGAAACCCGTTTTTCTTGGTCACGGCATCACGCATGAATGGCTGGACCGATTTCACTAATTCTTTTTTTGTTGTATTTGTTATTATTAGGAGAAGGTTCTTACGGAAAAAAATATTAAGAAAATCTCTCAGAAATATTGAAAAATATACATTTAATTTTGCAGTTCAAATTGAATAGGTACTCATACGTAAGATAGGTCAGCTATACAAAATAAAGTAGTTTCTACTATTCTTCTATCATTCCATCATTGCTACGCTAAGGCGGTACGAAGTTCACCGGGACAGCTAGTTAAGGTATAAAAAGATGGATGCCTAGAAATTTAATTACCACGTGCAATCAAAATAGAAACTCTAAGGTGTCCAGTACAATACTCTTAATGCCCTGAGCGTCATTAGAATAAAATAGGTGATGCTCCTACTACTGCTATTATAAATGAATCGAAGAATACTAAAACATTCTAAGTCGAACAAAGCCAAGTTTTGGTAAACTGTAAAAATCACAATGTACCGTGAAGAGAAATTGTATACTTATATATACTAGTGGTCGCCCGTTGGTCGAAATTCGACCATAATACATTTTAATATCTTGTTGATAAGAACGCCATCTTCATTTCTCAAAACCAACTACTTTGTTTCCAAACTTTATGAAGCGCCATCTGTGATTTTTTTATCGTTATCATCAATATGTTTGTTTGTGTGTGTCAAATGCATGGTAGTGTGGATAATGTTTTATTTATTGATTTACTATGTACACTTTATAAGCATTATTATTAAAAAATATTAGCGTTCTGCACTTCTCCTACACATAAACTAGCAGGAGCATAAAATTTGGCAATTTTATGCTCCTGCGCCCGCGCAATTTTCGTAAAAAGGGGTCTAAAGTTTTGGCTGCACGTATTTATATATAGATTTATACACCTACAGAAATGTAAAGTCATATGACTCAACATTTTTGTAGTAATGATGTATATTTGACATAAAAAAATTGAAAATAATGACTTAGAATGTTTTAGTATCAAATGGTTCTCGTCTTGGATTCAATCTCGGATACCTACCTTTTTTCGTGCTAAGTGCTGTGCAGTATCTTGCCCGGTTAAGGACCCACCACCCTAATTATTCCTGCCACCATAACGACATCACTATCTGGCCTTTGAGGCAGGATAGCCGGTAGACTGTCACAGTAGGTCTAAAGGTAGGTAGTAGGCTCTGTAATACCGGGCGACGAATAGGGCTACGGCATACTCTGCCTGTCGTCAGAGGCGACTATAAGGAGGTTTGGGCTGTAAGTCAACTGATTGGCTTAAAAAGCAGCCTTTCTTGCACGTGAGACAGAAGAGCATGGTGTAACTCCATGTTGCTGTCGTCAAAAGGCTAACACCAGAAAAGGTTATTTGAGCGGATGAGCCTGCAGCAGGTGTGAGGGTGACGACGGTGCGTCCTTCGGAGATACCACAGTCACTCGATACGCACAGAGAATGGTAACCAAGTGATTTTAGTCGGTAGCAGTCCGGCATAACCCGCTACTTCCCCCGAAAGCGGCGGTATCCTTAATTTAATTTAATAAACACCCAGACCCGGGAATGCAGACATCTAAATGTTCATCACACATATGCCTGCACCCGTCGGGAAACCGGCGGCGGAAAGGCGCCACGGTAAGGTAAGGCGGTAAGGCTTGTGCTTAGGCTTTGAAGCTTACGTACATACAACTATAATAAAGAGCTTTCTTTCTTTTTTTATTATTGTATGTTTACTTATATATTGTATGTTTTATATTTATAGATGCATATGGAAAATGGAGCGTTTGAATATTTTTCAAGAAAAGGGCATTCCTATTCAGCTAATTATGGAAAAACGTATGACTCAGGTCTATTGACACCTTATTTAAAAGATTGCTTTTCAAAAGACACCAAAAGTTTCATCCTTGATGGCGAAATGATGGGCTGGCATAAGGAGAAACAATGTTATGGTTGCAAAGGTAATATAAAATTTGATTTACTTATGCTCAGAAAAAAATCTGCCTTACATTTCTCTTAGAATCATGAGCTTTATTTATTTTGTTTACAATAAAAACTTATTTTAATTCAATATTTATAGTTAAGACAGACATTGGTATTAGTCGAAGATCCAAAGTAAGGTTGACCTTCACCGAGCTGACAACAGGATAAAACCGATTTTATAGCAAGTTTAGTATAACAGAAAATGTATTAAAAAAGGGTTGCCTGAAAAAATACTGGACATTTTTTTAATTTTTAAAATGTGTTTTATTCATTAATTGGTGCAATATTAAGATTTTATCCCTACTTAAAGAAGGAATAAGACGAAATTGCAGAAGTTGAGTTGCCTATTGTTAATCTGGATTGCCATGATAAACAGATAATTGTCGATGCTAGTTACTTTCACGGGATCGGATAACAGAAAAAAAAAATGTCGACATACCAACCGTGTACGACGACGACCGACGACCAACACGTGCAACCTTATTAATTGAAATTGAATACACGTGGAGTAACTTAATAAAATTAGTGTTTTTACTCGTGAAATGAGAATAGGTACTGACGTTTTATTATTGTACTAACTGACCCAGCAAACGGTGTTTTGCCATTTTAGTTTTTTAGAGATTATTTTATTAGAAAGAATGATATTGAGGTAGGGATATCTTTATTAGATACTTAAGAGGATGAAATATAGATAACAACCTATTTTGACACTTACCGATTGTGCATATAAAATTTCATCAAAATCGGTTATAGCCGTTTCGGAGTAATATGGAACAAACATAATAATAATTGTGACACGAATTTTTGTATAGGTAGGTACATTACGATTTTCGCAGTTTCGTCTTTCTTTTATGTTAAGTATGTATAAGATTTATGTGAGTTGAGTTGCGATTTAAGTAATGCGTTAGAAAATAAGAATGTGAGTCTCCTGCTGGCAAGATATAACCATCACCTGTGACCTATAGACACCATAGATGTTGCGGGTGCATCGCTATCTTGTGGTAGAATTTTGTGACGACTCATACTAATTGGTACCACCGGTTCATTTATGTAAATGGTCGCGGTTGCATGTTCCTGATTGAAGTAGCGACAGCGATGAATTGCAATAATCCACTTCCGGGAAGCGCTATTTTAAAAGGGCGCATTTTGCGTTGCCCGACCCGGGAATCGAACCCGGGGTCTAACGTAGTCGACACCGAGCCACTAGGCTACAGAAGTGAGCGATTTTAAAATTGGAAAAAATCTTTAACCATAAGTAATATTTTTCCTCGTCCAGGCATGTCTTACGACATTAAGAAGGTTACTGAGAATTCCAGTTTCCGACCATGTTACTGCGTTTTTGACATATTATATTACAACGGTCGGACTCTTATTGGACCGCCGGAGAAAGGAGGAGTCCCGCTACAGGAGCGGTTGAAGATATTGGATACACTCTTCACTGACAGGGTTGGGATAATTCAACACAGCACACGAAGCACAGTAAAGAAAAGGTAAACAAACATAAACAACTATGTCCGCCTTTTTAGGGTTCCGTACCCAAAGGGTAAAAACGGAACCCTATTACTAATAAACAGGCAAAAATTTGATTATTTGTAAGTAAATATCCACACTAATATTATAAATGCGAAAGTAACTCTGTCTGTCTGTCTCTTACCTTTTCACGCCTGAACCACCCAACCGATTTTGCTGAAATTTGGTATGTAGATAGTTTGCATTCATGAGAAGGACATAGGCATATTATTTTTTGGAAATTCAACCCCTAAAAGGGTTAAAAGGGGTAAAGTGGCAAAGTTTGTATGAGAAAAATATTTTTATTGCACATTTTTGTATGAAACTTTGAATTAATGCTTTTTAGTACAAATGACGAAACACGTATTTCAGGGTTTTTCGAAATTCACTCCCATTGGGGGTTAAAGGGGGTGGCAAAGTTTGTATGAGAAAAATATTTTTATTGCACATCTTTGCATGAAACTTTGAATTAATGCTTTTTAATACAAATGATGAAAAATGTATTTCAGGGTTTTTCGAAATTCACCCCCATTGGGGGTTAAAGGGGGTGACTAAGATAGTCTGGAAAATTTAATTCTATTGAAATATTTTGCGTGACACTGAAATAATGCTCTGCAATATAAATTATGAGCTACATATCTAAGCGTTTTTTGAAAATCAACCCCTATAGGGGTTGACGGGGGTGGCACAATTTGCGTAGGAAAAATATTTAACTAACAGTAATTTTTACCATAAGTCCATAACAATGAACCACGTACTAACATCAGTTTATTATTAACGAAAAACACACAAAGAAATTATGATACACATCATAATCATAGCAAAATTGGTTAAAAATCCCTACTAATATTATAAATGCGAAAGTAACTCTGTCTGTCTGTCTGTCTGTTACGCTTTCACGCCTAAACCAGTGAACCGATTTTGATGAAATTTGGTACAGAGATAGAATAAACCCTAAGGAACGACAAAGGCTACTTTTTATTGCAAAAAATAGGGTAGAGTGGGTAAAAAGAGGGGATCAATGTTCATATGGAAATTCGTCATTTTTAAAGCTGTAAGTAACAGTGAAACTTTATGATAAATGAAAGAACATAGGCTACTTTTTATAGCAAAAAATGGGGGAGAATGGGTAAAAAGAGGGGTAAAATGACTGTTTATATGTATATTCGTCATTTTTAAAGCTGTAACAGTAAAACTTGGTATTTAGACACTTTATGATGAACGAAAGAACATAGGCTACTTTTTATCACTAAAAATGAGGGAGAATGGGTTAAAAGAGGTGATGAAGGTTCGTATGGAAAATCGTTTTTTTTGTTTGAAAGGGTATATTTCAGAGGTGGTCCCATGGTCACCAGGTCAGGATCTGATGATAAAATCCTGGGTAAAAACGGGGGAAACTCTAAAAAAATGTTGCCAAAAATAGTGTTTTTGTGGATTATGATCACTTGCTAGCATTCGACAATGTTTACTCCATACACAGACTCAACAGACTTGCGGAATAGGCTGACCGTTAAGTATCTTTGAGGGATTTGGAGATATTTACACAGACGCAAGGGAAAAGATCAGCTAGCGCTTAGCGTCAAGCTGAAAGTAGAATCATTTTCAGAAGGTTTAATAGGAATGTTTTTGTTAATGCAGGATTCTATTATGACCACACGTTACAGTATAAAAATACTCCTTTGATTTTAATTGGCGTTGTGATCCCTTAAAATTCAAAGATGAAACGCAGGGTTGTGCTAATGGTAAGGTATTATTACTTAGCTTGGTGAACCAGCTGAGCTGCTAAAGTCTCTTTTATTGTGCAATTCTGATGAATCTCGAAGATTTTTAAGCAATATGCGCAAAAGCAATAATTGTTTTCAAATGACGTCGTTTGGAGTAGGTAGACACATCATTATGCTAGGACATTTTTCTGTGCAAGGTCAAATGTATAGCAGAATCTGTTCATACTAATATTAAAAAGCTGGACAGTTTAATTTTGTTGCTACAATTTCTAAATATGTGAGTTTCTGAAGATATCCCCGAAGGGTTAATTCGGCCTAACTGTACAACCAGAGCGCTCACGACTAGCCGAAGACATTAAATCCAATTTGGTAGATGACAATTTCTAAATGTGAGTTTCTGAAGATATACCCGAAGTTCTGCCTAACTGCACAACCAAAGCGCTCACGACTAGCCGAAGACGTTAAGTCCAATTTGGTAGATAACAATCCTGTAGCCAACCGGGCACTTATACAATCCCGGGCAAGTGGCAACGTTACTATTAGGTAGAAAATTGAAACTTCACAATTTCTATTTGTGTTTTTTTATTGCCCGGACCGGAGATCAAACCCAAGATCTCAAAAAGTCATTCCGAAGACGCTCGGTTAGACCTCAGAGACGATATGTATATTTCTAAAATTTCGAAAAAAAATCTGTTAGTGGTTTCCATAACTTGCTATACAGTTTAATTTCACAGGATCTTCATCATCATCAGGATAAAACAGTGGAGACAATAACGTATTCCTACTATTTATCTCAGGTGAAATTAGAAAAAAGAAAGTGTATGTTCAGTTTTGACGGCAAAATTGCCAAATTGATTTTAACATTAAAAAAATATATGAAACTTTGGATAGTGATATACCTAGGCTACATTTTATCTTAAAATTTTAACGAGCAGTGTTGGAGAGCTAAATATCAAATTAGTAGACTACGCGGGCGAAGCCGCGGGTAACAGCTAGTTTAGAAATATATTAACCATAAGAATAGATACCTAATCTAATACACAATAATCCGTGCATCTAAACGCGGTGCGAGAGCCGCGCGAGCGCGAGGCGGTACAGTCTGTTATATTTTTAACCGACTTCAAAAAAAGGAGGAGGTTATCAATTCGTAGCGATATTTTTTTTTT
>NJDD01001943.1:51603-66412 GCA_002245505.1 Calephelis nemesis | reverse complement strand
TCCAGCCGTTTAGAAATGATCGCTGAACATACATAAAAAAAAAAATATCGCTACGAATTGATAACCTCCTCCTTTTTTTGAAGTCGGTTAAAAATATAACAGACTGTAATGTCAATCTCGGAGTAGTTTAAACTGTGTTTGTTAAGAGTGCTTAGGTCTAATAATTTTAGATCAAGCCATTAATTCCTCACTACTTCGACTTTCGAACCACATGCCTATATCACCGAAGAGGATATATCACCCTTAATGGGAAGATATTTGTAGCACACAAAGAGATTTACTTCTTTTTTTATTCAATCGAAATAATTATAAATTTTAATTTTACCAAGGCAAAAAGTGTCAGTTTTGAACTAGCAGCGCCCGGGGTGATATTATTACGGAACCTCCTCAATCTTTTTTAAGTCCTTAGGAAAAAAAAAAGATGTAATATTGTTTATTTCCAGTATTTTTATTATAATTACTTTCGCTAAATTTGTTACAAGTAGAATTCGTCCCATGACCTATCAGGTGCCCCTTTCTACGCAGCACCCTGGTCGATAGCCTGACCGCGCCCCACCCTAACGCTGCTAGGAAAAGGAGGTGATTGCTGATTGCTGCCAACCTGAGGCCTTGATGTTAGGCCTTGAGCAAAAGTAAGTTAACCGGCTACCTTACCCTCCGAACCGGAACATGTCAACAACAAGCACCGACGCTATGGCGGCAGGAATAGGTAAGGCGTGGTACCGATCCGGGCGAGTTGCTGCGAAACTCGATAACCTAGTAAAATTTTTTTGATTAATTTTAATGAAATGTAGCTTAGATTTTAGGTTGGACTTTTATTATTAAACAGTAAATGCATGTATTAAAATAGTATTAATACTTTTCTCGTGATTCAGTAACGAACAAAAAAATAATAGAAAAATTATGAATAAGGGTTATTTGTTCCTGTCGCAATAGCTGTACTGCTTATCTTTTGAAGCTGTACTGCTTTGGAAGCTGTACTTTGGAAGCTGAAAGCTGACGTCATCGAAATGGCTCTTAGTTACTTTACGTACAGGTTTTATGGGTTGTTCATTATTTTTTTTTAATTTTAGGAATATATAACATAAAATATGTACAGGTTCGGACACTTGGTGTACCATAGTTAGTATGCGAAGTCACCGCGACCGGAAGCTGGTTGACTTACAACAATATGACATCGTGCCTACATCCTGGCTCCGGGCCCTTCCACCATCAGATAACCACTGCACGCTAGAACCCTTGGACATGTTGTCCATGAAGAAGGACACGCGGCTGGGTTTCAGCTGGGAATATGACTCATATGGTGATAGTTACAAGAAGGAGTTAGACGAAGTAACGCTACGGAAATGTTTGGATAAAATGGATGAGGTTTGTTATACTATTTTATTTTGTAAGTTAGTTAGTAGTTAATTAGCCCTTTCTGGGACCGGCTACGGCGACTTTTAGGCTATTATGCTATGTCTTCGGTATTAATTAATTCTTATACAGTCATTAGTCACTATTTACAAAGTCATGTCAGGGTCTTGAGTAAAGCAGTGGTCACTTTGCTCAAGATCACTTTGTGAGATTTTGCGGGAACGAGGAAATACACGGTACACTAATTTTCTCATACATATTTCACTTGTGCACTTTAACTGAACAAAATTGAAATAATTTCCACCTAAATTAGGGATCTCGGACATGAAACAAAGTGTCATCATATATCGATATCGACATTTTTAAAAATATCAATATCGACAACGATATATTTAAGTACTTATAAATATCGATATATCGGGACGATATGAAAAATAAATGATTTAATTATCTGATACAGGTATAAGAAAAACGTTTTTGAAGTTATACTTCTTTTGGCGCGTTAGAAAAAAATGATGAGGGTAAATTTTTACGATGCGCGCGCACACTGTCACGAAAAACCGACATGATGAAGTTACCTATAGATAACATTTTAGTTTTTTGTGATATTTTTATTAAATATTAAATAAACTTTATTTAAGTAAATAATGCATTATAATAAAACTTTTAATGTATTAAATGCCTTTTTTCTATGGTTAATGTCATTTTGTCTACAAATGTAAAATAAGGCAAAAGATAAAATTTTTAAAATATTTTTTATCTTATTACGCCGAAGAAGTATAACTTCTAACGCGTGTACATAAGTACACCAGTATCATCGTTAATCGCAGATTCAGACAATTCCTTTACTTTCTGTCCCAGTTTTTTTTTTATTTATTTATCAACTCTTAAACTAAATTACATTTCAATAAAATTGTCTGTAAACTTTTATAGTTTGTCTAGACAATTTTGTTCTCGCTCCTCAATCCCTCAACACTACTGATTTTAAATATACTATAAAATTACAAAAATATGCATTTAAATAAAGCCAGTTTATCACTACTGGGTAGGCTATAATGGGTATACATGACAGTCTTACTTGATTAAAATGAGAAGCATGCGCGCGTCAAAAACCGGTTTTGTGGCTGGTTTGGGTATCTAAGCCTTCCTAATCACTTATGCATACAGCATGCTCCAATATTAAACGTTTTTATTATCTGTTTTGATAATTTTTTATTTTATTAAATTACTTTATTATACACAGGAAAAAAATCGAAATAGTAAATAATTAATCAACTAACAATTTTTATTATATTTCATTTAGTAAGAATAATTTATTTAATACATATTTAATATTATTTTGTGTCAAGTTTCGAGTTGCAAGCAAGTTGGTTCACTAATAACAGTTGAACTAGTAGACGGAACGAGCGAACTGGTTCTTGCAGTCTTTCGTTTAAGTTGTGAAGAACTTGGTGTAATATTATTAATTTCACTTGACCTTGCGTTTTTATTTTTAAGTTATAAAAACGCATGGTGATGCTTATTTTTAGTTGTGCAGCTAAATTTTTAGTATTACCTCTGGTTTTATATCCTTTTCCACACAGATTATATGAAACGTTTTATTTTTCTTTTTTAACGTTCCACACGACACTAGACATGCTGGACTGCTTAAATTCGGATTATTTTGTTTATATACGTGAATTCATTATTGAATAAAACAATGCATATGCCATAGAGTTAATTGAACGAAACTAATGTTTTTTTGGTGAAGCAAGAAGATATGGGATCATAACCTAGTCAGATACAAAATTGAATGAAATTACTGAACTTATGTACCACATTAAAAAGCAATTTAGCAATAAATTGATTGAGTAGACCAACCAAATATAAACAGAAGAAAATATCGTTTTTGATACAATTTTGATATTGGATATTTGATATTGATATATCGTTGCAAAATATATCGGCTAAAAATATAGATTTATCACATAAAAAATATCGATGTATCGATATTTATTCGACAAGCCTAACCTAAATTAACTAATTCAATAGTTTTGAAAACTCCCCTGTTTTACTTTGGAATCGAGCTTTTATCTGCAGCTGCCGATTACACGTGCAGCGACTGCATAAAGCCGGCCGCAGTTGCGCTACTGGTTTGTATCAGTATGTCCTACGATTTAATTTCCAACCAAAGCCAAGCACCTGCAGCTTTAGTTCAGCTTCAGCTGTATCACGAGCTGTCGCCAGTTGTACATGACAGCTCGATTCCGAATAGTATCTTTAACTATATTCAAGTTTCTTCGTATCACCTCTGTGGTCTAGCGGTCCAGGTGTTGGGTTTGACTTCATTAGGTCCCAGGTTTGACTCCCGGGTCGGGCAACAAAAAGAAAAATTGGTTTTTCCAATTTTCTATTTAAAAAAATGTTGCTCGGGATTGGATACGCTCCCGGTTGGCGATAGGCTTGCCATCTATCACATTCTGGAACTTAGTGCCTTCGGCTAGTCGTGAGTGCCCTGGTTGTACTTCTACCTACCTCTTCGGTTATATGGGCGTGAACATACTTTTTTTTATCATAAATAATGTTTGAGATTTTTCCCAACTTTTCAACTCGCCCATGAATGGTTCCAAGTAACATAATTTAAGAGTTCTTGTAGTTCATACATTGGTTGCGGTTAATTTTTAAACCAATTTTCTTTGGATGCTTACATGACAGTACACCATATATTTATTTTTAGTTTTATCATTATTTTTTTACAAGCAACGGATGGAACGTATTGGATATGATGTGTGACGGGAGTTCGATTATAAATGTTGCCTTATTTTAAAATTATTTTTTCAGCTTGAGATCCCTCTAACACAGAGAGAAATGATCGACGTGGACTCGCAGTTATTCCCATACGGGAACCCATTTTCTTTTTTGAGATCTTGTGTAATGCAAGTGAAAAGTCCTCTGAGATCTTTAGTAGCGAGAATGTATGGAGCTCGCATTTCTGATGATGTCAGTACTTGCACGCATATAGTGATACCCAGATGTATGAAGATCGAAGAAATAGGTGTGAGAAGAAGCCGCGTGAAGATCGTTACTGAAGAATGGTTAGATGTCTGTTTTGAAAAGAAAGCCTGGGTCCCAGAAACTGAATATTTATTGAATTAGTGTCATAATTTCTCTATATTATATTAATACGTTATGCCAAAACTTTGGACCCCTTTTTACGAAAATTACGCAGACGCAGGAGCATAAAATTTGTCACACTTATAGTTTATGTGTAGGAGAAGTGCAGAACGCTAATATTTTTCAATAATAATGCTTATAAAGTACATTAAATCAATAAATAAAACATTACCCACACTACCATGCATTTGACACACACAAACAAATATATTGATGATAACGATAAAAGATCACAGATAGCGCACTAAAAAGTTTGGAAACAAAGTAGTGGGTCTTGAGAAATAAAGATGGCGTTTTATCTACGAGATATTATAATTTATTATGGTCGCATTTCGACCAATAGGCGACCACTAGTACCTATTATTACAAATGCGAAAGTCTGCCAATCTGTTACGCTATTATGCCTAAACCGCTGACCCGATTTTGATGAAATTTGATACGTATATAATTAAAGACACAATTTGACTTGCTCGACTTTTTTAAAAACCAACCCCACCCCTAAAGGACTATAAAGGGTGATAGTTTATATGAAATTAACAACTATCCTACGCTGTTAGTCAGCGGCTATGACCTCGCTAGATATGCGATAAAACGTAGATATTTTTAAATATATCTGAAAAATAAGTGCCATAATGTTTTTTTAGATATTCTAGTAAACTTTCTAATTCACAACTAACTTTTTGCACTTTGGACCGTCGTCGACGACCTATTTAGTTATCTTACGATCACTTTTGGCTATTGAGGCCATAAAGCATTTTATTTTACATGTGGAATTTCAATAATAATTATAAGACCGACACATTTCAAAATATCTAATCTAATAGGTGAAAATCCGGCAAATTTTATAAAAATATTTCGAAAACGCTTAGATTTAGGATAGGATATTTCTTATTCAAATCAGTTAGAAATGAATGATGATAGATGGAAACTATACGCCTTTAATTGATCTAGGTCGACTTACCCTGTAACCCTGTATATTTTCCCAAAATAAGTAATAAAATTTTAGGTAAATGTAATATCCCAAAAATAAATATTTGATGAATTTGTGATATAATAGTTATATATTATTCGGGGTTGGCTGGAAGAAATTTCTTTAGTTAGAGATAAGCTCGCCTTTTGTGCTATTTTATTTCCTGTTCCTATATATTAAGTGTATTTTTTTTGTGTGCAATAAAGTGTTAAATATATAAATAAATATATTTTTACGTATTTACGCGAATTCATTAGACTGTAATCTTTAATAAATTATAATATAATAATTTGATATGTTTTTAGAATCCTTATGAGAAGTTTTTTTTTATTGGTACCAAACCATAATAGGTACAGTGTTTAAGGGATAATAAAGAATATGTACCTGTAACATCCCACTCTGAGACTGATACGAATAAAAAACTTCTTTATAGATTGAATTTGTATTTTAATTATTGTATAAGCTTTTTATGTCATAGATATTCATAATACACATGCACACAATAAGAAAAAAAAATACTACTACATTAGTCGTTTTTCAACGTGTTGGTCTTCAAAATTTTTTAACGGGTCTCGGTAGTAGAATAGACAGTCAGACAGCTCGTAAAAGGCGAGCACACATTAAAATATGTAGCTCATTACCAACAAAACCACTGGTGGTAGAATGCTGTGCAGCAACTTGACCGAGTGATTAAACTGTTCCGTTTAGGAATTATTTTTGGCTGGATTTAGCTTATCGAGGATCTTCAGTGACTTTAGAATTTCGGTTTTCGGTTCGGTACTAGGTTAGCATTATGGCGCCTAACACCCTGACGAAAATTTAAGGCTCAAGTTAAACGGCAGTTGCGTTGGCTTGCACAGCATGATAGGCCGCTCGGATATGGCAGATGTGTTGTTACAATAGGAGGATGATGCCGTTGTCCGTATAGAACAGGTAAGCGATCTGATCGAGCAGGTCGAGTCGATGGGGCTTGACGACGTTGGGTCCAAGTCTACCAGCGTAGAATTATGCACTGACCGGGACCAGTACCAGGAGATGCACAGAATTACTATCTAACCTATTCGTGCCGCCGTAATGACTTTCACGTGCCGGTACGCAAGCTAGGATAGCGTAGCCGGTATACTTGCACTATAGGCCTCACAGCCTCACAGGACAGCGACGCCACTGGAACATTATTTATTTCAGTGTTGTCTGAATCCTATTATAAATGAGAGATGTACTATATCTCCTCGCGTTGGTCCGGGCTCCACTCCTTTCACCACCTAGTCAGATGTCACGGTGTTGTTGACGGTAAGCCTATGCTCGCCTTTTACGAGTTGCCTGGCAGAAATGGTCTATTCTTCAAAAGGAGCCCGGATCATTACGGGGAAAAAGGAATATTTAATAATATCAAGGCTTAAAGAGACTAAGTTTGCGATTTTTGAAGTGAAAATTTCTTTAGCTTTTGGTAAAAACTTCTAAACTCGCGTCAGGACATGTGACCTGATCGAAAATTAGTCAGACGGCGCAGGGCGGTTTATTATTTACTGCTATCTCCTAACCATCAAGAGAGTCGCCTGTTTGTTGGCTAGTAATTAGTAAGTACAAATCGCTCACGGTATAGGCAGAAAGTATTAAACGCCAAATCTCACGTTATAAGTTAACTTTTTTTTATGACAGGCTTTTAATTGTATTTTTTTAATTTTAATTTAATAAGGGCTATTCGCAGCAGCTGACCTGAGAAGTTCTATTTAAGACATATCAAATAAGTTTAAACACGATGGGATAAAATTGGGAATTTTTGTCGTCCATAGGCTATAATATATAAAATAATAAATTGTAAGTGATACGTAAAACAGTAGGTACAAGTTTTTCTTCATTTAAAAATATGAATATGTGGAAGTTTTACTAAACGCTGACGATGTAAAATATCAAATGTAGGGGATAGGTGTCTCAAATAAGTAATATTATAAACTTTAATTGAAAAAAGACTCAAATCTTTAAAGAAGAAAAAGAAAGAAAGATAGAAAAAAGCTATATCTTCTTTCTTTTAAATTTTAAATGTGAGAATATACAAATGAAGCACTATTCGTAAGCAAGTAATAACCTATTAATGTTAGTATCAATAACTAACATTCAGCTTGTTTATATCGTGTCGGTTTGTTGGAAATGGATAAGGAATCATAATGAAATGCAATCGCCCGCCAAATTAATTATATCATGCAAGTCGGGAGCGGTACCTAACACAATGTGCTATTGTTGTCCTTGTTGTTTGTGGTGCCCGATCACACCAAGAATTTTCAGTACAATAACATTCTTAATGAACAAAAGGAGTTTATTTGATAATGCAGATCAGACGCTGAGGGAACAGACATGCATTTAGAACATTTAAGAAGCCTGGGTAGTGGGTACCTACTGGTGTGCGTAGGCAAGTATGAAGTATCAAATAAGAATTTATCACTACATAGTATAAAACAAAGTCGCTTCCTTTGTCCCTATGTCCCTTTGAAGCATACAAAAAACCCTTTAAATTACGGAAAAACTTAAAAACCTTAACTTAAACCTTTTAAGTTACGGAACGGATTTTGATGCGGCTTTTTTAAATAGATAAAGTGACTGAAGAGGAAGGTTTATTTGTATTTTAAAAACCGTGCGAAGCTAGGTCGTGCCGCTGGTCTATAATACAAAAATGCTATTGCTAAATGTGTTGGTAAGCGCATAACTTCCGAACGACTGAACCGATTTGGCGAATTCTTGTTTTGACGTGTTAGTTATTGTCAGAAAAAAGCGGGAAAATGGGAAAGACGATAGTTTATTTTTCTCCATACAAAGTGAACGGGTGGAACGAAATTCACCGGAACAGCTAGTATGAAATAAAAATGTATTTTTTCACGTGGATCTTGTCACGCGTAAATCTAAAAACAACAACCGGATCAGAACACGGTCACTTAATAAGATCCGGCAAAAGAAACGCAGCGGCTTGTCTTTTTTCTTGTTAATCTTATTTACAAAAACACCTGTACCTATTACATGTAGAGATGTAGCATATGTTGCTGTTTGCCCGTCTTGATCCGTCTGTGTAGAATAGACTATTTGTATTAGACCTATTATAATAACTTAAAGATGGCAGATTTACTGTAGAAATGTTTTCCTTCATTCATTCATTCAAATCACTTTATTTGGTTGATATGGATCCGATAAGTGGTTTTCGAGTTATATTCTATCAGTAGGGTTACTCTTGAATCTCGATTCATGCAATAGGTATTGGAAATTGGAATCGAGTATGTCATTTAAGACACTCTTGAACACAATACTGAAGAATTCTTAACATTTAGGTAATAGTAAACAATAACTTATCGGATTAGTTTTTATTTATTTATTTGCATTAAAAATAAACATATGATTAAACAATAAAGGTGCAACATAAACTCATAAGAGTTTTTCTGTGCACCAGTGAGTCATGAGATTCTAACAGGTTTGAACAAAAATTCGTATTCCACGTAATGTTGATCTCTAAATCAACCTGCATAAGTTGAATTTATTTGTGACAAAATGTCAATAATCCGTTAGTACTGTAAAAATAACATATACGATTGTTATTTTCAATGATATCGAGATTCAAGAGTAACCCTGCAGAGATAAGTATTTGATTCAATGCATATTATACTAGATGGTAGAGTCTCGCAGCGACTCGCCCGGTTTGGTACCACCGCCTTACGTATTATTTCTGCTAACATAATGTCTGTTCCGGTTCAGAGGATAAGGTAGCCGATAAACTTACTTTTGCTCGAGGCCTAACATCCCGTCCAAAGGTTGGTAACGCACCATTACCAGCTTTGGTGTCTCTTAGCGGCATGAATTTCTTACCATCAGGAAATTTGTCTGCTTATTTGCCTTCCAATATCATAAAAAAAGACGTGTGGCAATCGGAGACTGCCGCGGTAAAGCTATTGCATAAGCAGACATAAGTCACCAGATTGCGGGGCGAAGAGGGCGATTACGCATGCGCAGTAACGCCCATACAACCAATGCCACCTAGAGGCGAGTTGCTGAACTAAAGACAAGAATCAAAAAATCATTAAATGTTCTGCTATTCATGAATAGATGGCAAAACTAAAAAGTATCACCGCTGTGCTGGTCGGAGTGGGGGGTGTTAGGTTATTTTCTTTACGGAATTTCTGGATTCGGTCTCCACGCTCAAGGCCCGCGATCGAAGCTATGTAATAATTTAAAAAATATACCTAAGTAATATTTTTTTGTGTAATTCAATGATATGCTAATAAAATTGGAGTCAGTTGTTTCCAGTTTTACTACGCCTAAATGATTATGTTTCAAGATATCTCTTAAGGACTGACACCTACACAATAAAAGTGCACGTGGAGTGGACTTTTTTATAATAATTTGATCACAGTCCCGACGATGTAAGCGATACGTCTCCTCGGTCGACGATTGCCAATTACCGCTCCGGTTTCATCTGCTGTCCACCCCGTCTCATTTCCTTTTCAATTATCTGTAAAACTATTTCATATTCTTATTGAAGTTCTTATTAAGTCATCAATACCTAATTCAAAAGCAGTAAACTACAAATAACGACTTCGATTTCATTATTTTAAGTGATTATATCGTATCTAATTATACAACTTCTGTGGTCCAGCGGTACAGATGCTGGACTTGACTTCATGAGGTCCCGGGTTCGATTCCCAGGTCGGGCAATAAAAATAATATGTGATTTTTCCAATTTTATAAAAAAAATGTTGCTCGGGATTGAATATGTGCCCGGTTGGCGATAGGCTTGCCGCCTGTCACGTTGTGGGACTTAGTGTCTTCGGCTAGTCGGGGTGCCCTGGTTGTGCCTCTGCCTACATTGGCATGATGAAATTTTTTTTAAATATATAAAAAAATTAGTGTTTTCTTCTATATCCTTGATAGAAAATCATCAGATCCAGACTTGGTGAGACGAAAGTACGCTTCTTCAAGTAAAAAAGATTTTTTTAAATCGGGTAAGTATTAATGACGGAGTAATCGATTAACGTATCTACTTACATAAATATAAATACGTATCTAAGTAGGTTTATTATATAACTTGGAGCCGAACATGTAACATCCCCTTTTTTTAAGTTGGTTATAAAATAACTTTAGGTGTACAGTTTAACTTTAATTTCGAAGCTATTTTTAGCTCAGATATTTTTTAAGCCCTACTTTAGTATTTGCTGTTCAAGTAATTTATAAATTAATCAATTTGCTAGGTGACATAGTACCTACAACTACCCGGACTGACGGACTCCTCACCTTCTTACTTATTTCTGTTGCTATAACCTACCTATCAGATCTCGCAATTGTTGTGTTTCGTACCTACTGGAAAATAGGATAGCCGGCATACTTGCAAATAAGGCCTAAGAACCGGCCACATGGTTTGAGACGCACCGGTGCCTAGGGGACGATTGCTTATTACCATCAAGCTGTTTCTTAAAAATATAAATAAGCAAGAAAGTCACTTTTGACCAAGTTGCAGTGGAATTCATCGTAGTCTGCACTAATATCAAAAGGCAGAGCACAAGTTTTCGAATTTTTTGTCGAAAGTATTTGATCTCTGGAAACAGATAGATACTGAAATGATTTAGATGATTTTTTTTTCGAATAGTAGGTTATCTATATATTAATATGTGATGCCAAAACATTGGACCCCTTTTTACGAAAATTGCACGGTCGCAGGAGCATAAAATTTGGCACACTAATAGTTTATGCGTCAGAAAAGTGCAGAACGTTGATATTTTTCAATATGCTTTTAAAGCACATTAAATCAATAAATAAAACATTACTCACATTACCATGAATTTTACACACACAAACAAATAAAAAGTTTGGAAACAAAGTAGTTGGTCTTGAGAAACGAAGATAGCGTTCTTCTAAACAAAATATTAAAATTTATTATGGTCGAATTTCGATCAACGGGCGACTACTTGTAAATCATAATACAGCGAAAGCACATTTACGGTAGAGATGTTAGCAGATACCTAAAGTTTATCAAGATCCAGTGTTCTCGAGTTATATTCAATGACTAGCTGTTGCCCGCGTGGTTTATTAACCATGGACCGGTGTCTATTGTAACGTGGACAATAATTGTCTGACAGGAACATTTTTTCGGGATAAAAACTATCCTATGTGTGTGCTAAATTTTAGTATTTAAATTTAATCGCCTCTGTGGTCTAGCGGTCCGGGTGTTGGACTTGACTGCACGAGGTCCCGGGTTCGAATCCCGGGTCGGCCAACCCAAAATTGGATTTTTCCAATTTTCTAATAAAAATTGTTGGTCGGGATTGGAAATGTGCCCGGTTGGCGATAGGCTTGCCACCTATCACATTGTGGGACTTAGTGTCTTCGGCTGGTCGTGGGTGCCCTGGTTGTGCCTCTGCCTACCTCTTCGGGGATATGGGCGTGAAGATACTATGTGTGTGCTAAATTTCATGAATATCAGTTCAGCAGTTTTTGCGTAATGCAGTAACAAACGAACAGACATACAAACTTTCGCAATTTTAATATTGGTAGGATGCATAATTTTTTAGGTAGGTACTTCGATAATGTAGGTTCAGACTTTCACCAGTGGGCATGGTAGGCTCGCCTATTAGGAACTGCCTCACAGGGTAGGCAGATGGTCTATTCTAAATAGAGGATCCGGACTAACACGGGGAAAAACAGTTATCCCCTAATACAACAGTACATTCCTAGTAGATACCTACTTAAGTACCTACCTAGTTGTTTAGGAAAAAAATTAATAGGTGGTAAGACCTGTATCCACTCAGCTGCATTTAAATTTAGAGAGAGATAGGTATATATACGGCCTTAGAATGCAGAGTTTTAAGTTAACTTAGGAAAGAAACCTTGCGAGATAGGTAGAGAGTATCGAGTTTCGCTTCTCACGACTCTTGCAGACCTTCCCTTGACAGTTACTTGGCATGAAGATATGTATGTGTGCGCAAGAAGCTTGAAATTTCATTCTCGGATTGAAAACACACCCTTCACATCTATAGTGTAGTTATATACAAATCGTGGAATCAGGAATATATAGTATCAGGAATGTTACTACCATCAGG
Source organism: Calephelis nemesis (assembly GCA_002245505.1). Classification (NCBI taxonomy): domain Eukaryota; kingdom Metazoa; phylum Arthropoda; class Insecta; order Lepidoptera; family Riodinidae; genus Calephelis; species Calephelis nemesis. The sequence continues at coordinate 53,863 of NJDD01001943.1, read as the reverse complement.
AAGTTTATCGGCTTGTTTGCATAGCTGTAAAAACAATTGCCTGATACTAATCGACATTATTGTTAGGTACATAACTACTAAGTAATTAGAATTTTCTAGTTGTGCAGAAACTCGACAAAGCAACTGTGGTGGTGACCCGTCAGAAATCTAGTGATGATGGTCCAAGAAACACAGAGAACAGCGACTCACCCGGATTGGTGCCACCGTCTTTCCTATTCCTGCCGCCATAAAGTCACGACGTGTTCCGGTTAGGAGGGTAAGGTAGCTGCTAAACTTACTTTTGCTCGAGGCCTAACATCCCGGCCTCAGGTTGGCAACGCACCATTACCACCTTTGGTGTCTCTAGTCGGCCTGAATTTCTTATCATTAGGAAATCCGTCTGCTTGTTTGCCTTCTAATATCATAAAAAAAATTACAAATGACATTAAAACACCGATATGCCCCAGCTACATCAAAGTAGCATAATCTTCCAATAAACGTTCAAAATAGTCACCATTGTAGCATAACTAATGTAAAGACGACATTGTAGACGTAGAGACGCCTTCTGCCCACAAATCAGTCGACCAATGGTATTATTGTTTGGGCGGAGCTTCTTAACCAGCCAGCGCTTAAAGTTCGTAACAAACTTTTCAGCTATCAATCTCAGAAAAGTGTTTCAGCAGGCGTGTTCTACAATGTTTAAAATCGTGTTTAAAAAATAACATTCTTCATTAAAAATCAGTGAAAATCTTGATTTATATAAATATGATCTAACTTTTTGTGTTTATTAAATAATGTAAAAATTAAAATGGAAAGTGAAAGTCGCATTGATAATACATGTAAAAAGCCCTTGCGGACGCCGAAGTGCGCGCGGTGTCGGAACCACGGAGTCATCTCATGCTTAAAGGGACATAAGAGGCTGTGTCGATGGAGAGACTGCCGGTGTCCTGGATGTCTACTAGTCTTGGAAAGACAGCGGGTTATGGCTGCTCAGGTTTGTTTATATCAACTTATTAAATAACAAATATTGCGTTTACAGAGTAAAAAAAAAGTATCTTCACGCCCATATCCCCGAAGAGATAGGCAGAGGCTCAACCAGGGCACCCACGATCAGCCGTAGACGCTAAGTCCCATAATGTGATAGGTGGCAAGCCTATCGCCAACCAGGCACATATCAAAACCCGAGCAACGTTTTTTTTAATAAAAAAATTAGAAAAACCCAAATTCCTTTTTGTTGCCCGACCCGGGATTCGAACCCGGGACCTCATGCAGTCAAGTCCAACAACTGAACCGCTAGACTACAGAGGCGACAGAGTAGATATCGTTTAGTCGTAGTTAGTATTTAGTAGTTTAATCGTATCTAACATTTATGTTTGAAGATAAGGATTAAGAAGGCGGCTTCCCTGAGACGAGAAAATCTTAACTTATAAACACAATAGATGTTACTGGTGCCTCGTCATCTCATAGCTGGGAGCTTAGACTGTGTGTCCAAGACAAGATTAGACTTTGTGATAATAAAACTTGCCTACCCACTGGCCACTGCTTATTAAACTTATTTCTGACTAGCTGTTTACCCCCTACGTCATTTTAGAATATTTTCATACATTTTTTTCCACTACAGTCTTTTGAGCTTTAGTTTTTTTAAAGTAAGTTGCCTATGTATGGTTTTTAACTGTATGTAAGTATATGATATATAAGTTCTTTGTCCATTTAACTTTTCTATAAATTCCAAGACAAAATTCGATATAATCGTTTAGTGTGTGTGTTTGCATATTATGCATGAAAGGCCTAAGGCAGTGGTGCCTATACTTTATGCTGTGAAGATCGACTTGAGAAAAAGTTAAGGGTTTAAAATCGACAGCTTTATTTTTATGTAGTTTTTTAAATTATCGTTTAGTAATAATAACACGTATTTATATTATCATTTATGTTTATGTTGTTATCATAAGTAATTATTAGCAGTTTTACATAGTTTCTTACTGTTTACACACATTTGTAGATAAAAAATATTCGAAATTCGAAAAAAAATCTTGTAGGTACCTACCTACTAACTGGCTTAACCTCTAAGAACGACCGTTGAACCTATCGCCGACCGTTTGGGCACCACTGGCCTAAGGTAACTAAAGTATTTTTTTTGATGAAGGTCCGTTTTAAATGACTCCAAGGTTCACCTGGTACCTATACCTAGTCTTGCCATAAATATTGTAATAAAGAAAAAAAATATTTTTTTAACTGCAAATAACATATATTACTTTTACAGTGTGTTAGTTTAATACATAAA
>NJDD01001943.1:20758-51291 GCA_002245505.1 Calephelis nemesis | reverse complement strand
CGCGAGATTAGCAACAATTTAGTCATTCAAAAAAAAAAAAAAAAATCTAATGGATTTCAAGCAATCTATATAGCTGCGTATCCGCCGGCCTATCCAATACCTAATTGCCATATTTATCCAGTCCACAGACGTGTTATTGGCAAGCGATAACATAAAAATGGATCAAAATATTAATCTTGGACAGCGAGTTTTTGGATTAGGATTGATTATTAATATTGGCCGTAAATCGATGCCGTCTTAGGTGTCGGTTTAAAAAAAAGAAAGAAAGAAAGAAAATTATTTATTTGCGGAAATATGTGTGTAAATGAGATGTTACAAAAACATTTAAAAAAGGCTTACAATTACATTTTTTTAAACTTACCTAAACTTGTAGCAAGTTATGCTCAAAAAAATGCCATTGCGATTTGCTTTCTTATGTTTAAAAAAGGAATAAACCCCCATACTATTATAAATTATACCACCACTATTGTAATTCAATCCATCATATTTCTGTCAATTCGTCATATTTCTAATTAAACACCGGAACCTTCTTCTTAAATGTCTATTACTTAGTGAAAACCGTATACCTACGGAAAAGAACACGCTTGTTTTTGAGATTCTTGACACCACTCTTGACTACCTTACATCTTAGGAATTTGGTCGTCCATCAGGTAAGACCTAAGTACATAAGTTGTTGATAAATACCTACCAACAACCATCTTCATTTGCAATGTTCCTATACTTAATATCTGTTTTGTCATAAATTAACATTCCCACCTTAAGGCCCCATACTTAGTCAGCCAGAAGAGCCAATCACCGCACTCCCCCGTTCCATGATTACTATGAAATATTGCGCTCTAAAGTAAACGTCTTAAGCGACATATCACTATTTTTAGCACTATAAAAGTAATTTGAAAAAAAGTATAAAAACTGAAACACTTATGTTTTAGGTATAGTACTTATCTATGTTTATGCTAAATCTGGTGTCGATATTTTCATAATTAAAGTAGACAGTTGGGTTTTGCTTTCAAAAAAGGGTTAATTTTTTGATTTCTTTCTATCGAGCAAAGTGAAATGAATCGTGTTTTGGAAATACTAGTCTTATAAAGCATATTCATGTTAATCTTGTGTATTTTGTCACCAAGATTCATGATTGCTTTGTATGAAAAAAACATTATACTGCTGACGTATTTTAGCGTACATGGCCCCTTAACCAATAATGGAGCAGGCCGTTCTCACTTCTACACAAAAACCTTTTAAATCCTAGGCGCTCTGATCTTACCGTTGCGAATAGGATCAGTGAGCATAGCAACATTTTTCCGTAGCACTCTCAATTCCACCATATTTATCTTACTTTCATGATTGTATAGTCATTTTCAACTTTCATTTCCATAAAGTAAACACCCCATTTTGGTCTGGGCTTGTTTGCAGAATAGATGGAATTTCCTGTGCCAGACAGAGACCTTACCGTCACTAACATCGTCTCATCTTACTAGGTGGTAGAGTTTCGCACCGACTCGCCAGGATTGGTCCCACCGCCTTACTTATTTCTGCCGCCATAACGTCAGTGTTTGCCCTTGCTCAGGTTGGCAACGCATCATTACCACCTTTGGTGTCTCTAGGCGACTAGAATTTCTTACCATCAGGAAATCCGTCTGCTTGTTTACCTTCCAATATCATAAAATAAATATATATAAAATAAATAAATACGTTGTTGCCTCTGTGGTAAAGTGTTGGACTTGACTTCATGAGATTCCGGGTTCGAATCCCGGGCAACAAAAAAAAAGTATGTCAAATTTTCTAATAAAAAAATATTGCCCGGGATTGGACATGTGCCCGGTTGGCGATAGGCTTGCCGCCTATAACATTGTGGGACCTAGTGTCTTCGGCTAGTCGTGGGTGCCCTGGTTACGTTGGAATAAACATATAATTATACAAAGCGAGTCTGGCGTTTGGACTTAAAATGTAGCATAAACCCAGTGCTTCATTTGCACTATTTCCCACCCACACTGTCTTTTCCACATCCCAGTCATATCATCCATCCTTGCTACTATTTTTGGACGCTTTTATTATCCAGATACAAAGTAAACAAGTGTACTAACAATACAAAGCCGTACTTCACAGCAGGCAGCAGGGACCCGTTTTTACCATAGTTCCTTACAAACAACCTTACCAAACGATACCTCAAGATCCACAAAATCTCTGGCCCGATGCTTCTCTACGCTCTACGGGCTGCGGAGCGAAAGCACCTGATTTATACATCCTCTTACAGATCTGAAACATCCGCGAGCCTCCAACGTTATTATACATGTACAAACCTTTGCCTCATGCAGAGACAACATGTTAAAAAAAAACGTTATTATATAACATGACAAATCCTTTTTTCAGCTATTTTCAAATTGGGCCATATTTCATCGAAATTAGTAGAATTGCGGCATCTTCAATTTAAGTCAAATAGCAGTCGATAACTGGGCGTATTCAAGTGTACTATAAGATATTTGTTGTTGTAGGTTGCTCTCCGCCGACAACAGAGCGCTGGTGGGATCGCCAAGGACGGAGAAGCTGCTGCACTGGCGGCTCGCAAGAGGGCCTATAGGGCCCGCTTACGCTGTGTACAAATGACCAGAAACTACACGTTACCGGCATACGGTAAGACCACACTCATACGATTGATTTACCTACCTATTTTTACCGCTATAGCATTCTAAAGTTGTCGTGTTACAGTTTGGACTCTGGAGAGTGCAAATCTTCATGCCAAGTCTCTTGCGAAGTAGGCAGATAATATCGAGTGCCAAGAGATTCTCACAGACCTGCCTAGCTTCCTACACATTCATAAAACTATTTTGTTTTATATTGATTAGGTATTGTTCCTAATAAATATATCTTTACTGAAAAATATGTCGGTTATCCCAATAAAACTTTTAAATGCTATATTTTTTTTCTAAAATCGAATATAAAAAATGAGAACATATTGTTATGTTTACACACGTTGCTGTTGCATCCCTAAAACATGGTAATCACAGATGGTAGTAATAATTTTCATTTACTTTTAAAAATATAAAATTGTTGGTTCTAGAAAAAAAGTATACTAATTCTACAATCAAACTATTTATTAAGATTACCCTAATTTTTCCTGTTAACATAAGGTATGTAATAGAAATTAAGGTAATCTTTTTAGAGACGGAAACTTCAAAAAGTGTTTTTTTGGCGGAAAAATACGATTTTTCGATCGACCCAAATTTATTTAACTAACAGTTTCCAAACTTCTTTAAAGAATATTGTGAACTATTAGTACACATAAAAAGTTATTGTTAATACTCTGTTCTCAAAGGTATAGTTCCGATATATTCGTGAGGACGATTCGACATATTTCCCCGTACATCACCTCCTAGGGAGGAGGTGATAACCTCCGACCTTAATAGGAAATTATCGGAAAGTTCGATTTTCTAATTTATCCGATATTTTTTCTTAAATAAAAAAAATATTGATGATTTTAGCCAAATTACGTAAATTTAAAATTTAAGAAAACTGCTAATTATTAATTTTAAAGTAACATATACTAAATTTTCACCGAATTCAAGGTCCTTTCGTGTATTCATAGCACTTTCCATCACTTCACTCGTCGTTCTCACTCTACTATAATGACCGTGACATATACGTTTTCCAATATAAAAGATAGGGTAGGTGACAATAACAGAAAGCCCAAACCCTGCCTCAGGATATGTTCTAAAATGTGTGTTGAAATGTTCTTATAAATGTTGACATAAGGAGAGCATACGTGATTGGAAGAGATAAGGGATAGGGCCTTATACGTTCCGTATATCACCTCAACTAATCCCGTTTGGTTAGTCGAGCTATTGAAGGTTTTAGCCAGCAAGAACTAGCTAGCCAGTTAGAAGCAGAGATATTGAAAGCTATAGAGTAAAGATCTGTTTATTTAAACATACTCGTATCATTGGATATTGTCATGTAACATAATACACAAAACATGTGCAGCCAGCTGTTTGTTAGTAACGACCAAAACAGTTGCCACTTGTGTAAATAAACAAATATCATCTCTGATATTCCAGGGCGCGTAAAAAAGTGCGAACCGAAAAACATTCGTACCAATTTTTGTGTCAATTAGGTGCCGAATGCCGATACATTTACTTAAGGGGCCATATACGCTTAAATACGTCAGCAGTTTAATGTTTTTGCCATACAAAGCAATAGAATAGAATAGAATAACTCTTTATTGTGCACCAAAATACATAAAAATAAATACGTTAAAAGAAACTTAAAAACTAAGTGATACACAAAGGCGGCCTTATCGCCAAAACAGCGATCTCTTCCAGGCAACCTTATGTTATGGAGACATAATAAAATAAATTTTGCACGATGGTGCTCTTAATACACAAAAAAAAAATATAATAAATGCAATATCAATTGGAATATAAAGATTTTAAAATAAAGGAAAAAAGGCATAAACAGAATTACTTTAATCGAGTCATATTGAATGTAGAAAGTGACGTTTAACCATATTTTTAAACGTATTGATATTTGATCTTGGATCTTGGAATCATGGATCTTGGTGACAAAATACACAAGATTAACATGAATAGGTATGCTTTATAACATGAGGCCTATGTTCAGCAGTGGACGTCCTATGGCTGAAATGATGATGATGATGCTTTATAAGACTAGTGTTTCAAAAACACGATTTATTTGACTTTCTTCGATAGAAAAAAATCAAAAAGTTAACCCTTTTTTGAAATCAAAACCCAACTGTCTACTTCAATTATGAAAATATCGACACCAGATTTAACATAAACATAGATAAGTACTATACCTAAAAATAAGTGTTTCAGTTTTTATACTTTTTTTCAAATTACTTTTATAGTGTCAAAAATAGTGATTTGTCGCTTAAGACGTTTACTTTAGAGCGCAATAGGTATTTCATAGTAATCATGGAACGAGGGAGTACGATGATTGGCTCTTCTGGCTGACTGAGTATGGGACCTTAAACGTGATGTTTGCTAGAAAGCAATGAAAGGAAAGGAAATTAAAAATTGAACAACATTTTGAGGTCACAAGTTTCTTTTTTTTTAAAAAATCGGGCTTAATAGTAATAATTTTAGTTTTGGAACTATCCAGACAAGGACCTATAAGTATCTAGGAAATGAAAAGACGGTAGAGATGTAAGATATAGAAGCCGTAATACGTTTTAATGTGAATTATTGTAATTATTTATTTATAATTGATAGAAAGAAAGAAAGAAAGAAAATATATTTATTTGCGGAATATGTGTGTTAAGGTTGTTACAAAATTATTTAAGCTTTCCAACATATTCTACCACATTGTGGTGTGCAAACAAGAGATTCTAGTCTCTACTAATGATAAGAAGCAACCATACATATACAGAATATGTAACTAGTGTTACATTACGGCTATGATCTTAGACCGAGTGGAAGTCAGCCAGCTACTTTATCCTACAACACGGAAAATCTCAATGGAGAGCACTGACGCTTTGGAGTCAGGAATACACGAGACTGTGACACATCGTGTTAAAATCCAATAACAAGTTACTGGATTACCAGCAGGCGATGATGACACATCCACATGCTTATAGAAAATCGGTACCTAAGCTAGTTATTTTTTTATAAACCAAGCATTTAAACTTCTTTTTACTCTTCTCTACAGAATCAGTCATTCTTTCATGTATACGTTTTTACAATAAACTTCCCGAGCATGTTAAAGACTTACCATTTAATAAATTTTAAAAAATGTTATAAAATTAAGTTGTATGGTAAGGGTTATTATAAGATTTCAGAACATTTAAAAGACAGAAAAGCTTGGAATAATTGCTCCTCATACCAATCTCTACAAATTAATTACAAATGTAAAAAACTTTTGTAAATTAGATTTATAAGAAAAAAGCTGAGTTTCTTTCGCCGGATCTTATCAGTGAGTGGCCGCGTTCCTATCCGGTGGTAGTTTTTAGTTAGAATTATATAGACGCGTTACAAGAATCTTTGTATATATCTATGTAATAAAATCTATTTTGAATACATATAGAATTGAATTTTGAATTTATTTACAGATCGGATAATGTACAAGATGTCACGCACCACTCGTGCTTTGTTATTTTAGTAAACAAGTAGACATTTCTCTGTTTCGTTTTTATCTTCGACGCTCACTGCGAATTAGCTAAATAAATATTGACTTTGGAACAGTAGACATTGTAGTTTAGAAATGCGTTAGCTTTTAACACTTTTACTTTATAAATAAAACAATATAATATTAGACTTGTTTCGGGTATCTTTGGAAAACAAAATATAACTCGTTCTTTTACCTTAGTGAATACTTTAATTAGCTTTTCTACTCTAGATTTGTAGGGACTTTTATTCCTAATAGATATATTATTTTATTCTATACTTTAAGTATGATACACATACGGCCGCACTCATAAAGCTCGGTAAATTTGTAAAAACCGCGAGGTTAGCAACAAGTTAGTCATTCAAAAAAAACGGCCGCACTCAGATACGTCCATCAATTATCTTTTAATCAGTCATGTTGACACAATTCTGTATAAAAACTTCGACGTAATGACTCATTAAAGATAATAGACGACTCTGTGTACGGTTGATAGTGATTAGTGCAGAAATATAGGTACCAATCAGGGATTTTGCGATTTTAATAATTATAATTTAGTTAAATAAAGTTTAAACAGTGCGACCAACGTATATGTTCAGTTAACAGTGTCGCTAATGTGACGTTTAGTGTTTCTGGTTTAAAATTTTACCTAGAAAGTCAAGATAATAACAATATTATAAAAATGAATGAATTAATAAAAAAAATGTACCTAGTTATGGGAATTAGTTTTTACAGACAGAAGACTTGATAACAATTAAAAACCCTACCCTCCCGACCGGAACATTGTCATTATGACGACAGGAATAGGTAAGGCGGTGGACAATCCGGCAACCCGGACATCGCTGCAACCTGGGCATGTGGGCAACTCTACCACCAGTGGTCTTGTTTTTAATGAGCCCTTTAACCTATGCTCGCTTCTTACGAAGAGGGTACCAAAACGTTGAATATACCGCATCTTCAGAACAACGTGGCCTTAATTCATAAATACTTAAAAACAAATTACATTTTTTTAATAACAAAACAATCCTAAAGTAACACAAAACACTCCTAACAACTAAGCACAATTATCATATACAAAAAAATGAATCTGCGTTTCCCTTAGTTGGACGCGTTAACGGATGGAATAATTTTGGCTTATTCTTTTTTTCTTGTGTTAGTTATTGGGTATGTCAGAAAAAGCATGAAAGTAGGATAAATGCTGTCGAAATGAGAGCGAAAACCTGTGGTGGAAAGCTCGCTGACCGCATTCATAATAGTGAGATCCGAGAAAGAGTGGAATTGAAAGAAAGTGTTGGTTTTAAAATGCGAAAGGGCATGCTTCGCTGGTTTGGTCATGTGGAAAGAATGACAGATGAAAGATTGACAAAGCAGATATACAATGCGAATGTGGATGGATGTAGGTACCCGGGGAGACCAAGGCTGACATTTCATGATCAGGTCACTCGGATATTATCCGAGGGTGGTGTCAAGAGTCTCCGAAATCGGCGTGTTTGCATAAAAAGGTAATGAATGTGAAGGAAGCAAGGCAGGTTTGTCAGGATCGTGAGGTCTAGCACTTGACACTCTCTTGACCCCGTAAGGGACTTGGCGTGAAGATATGTATGTATATGTGTAGTTATTGTCAGAGGTTTTATGTAGCAAAAAATCAATAACTATTCATGGTTAGGATAAGACAACTGCATCAGGTGACAGGTTAGGTAGTCTATGTATGAAAAAACAACAGTGGTCATCGCATCAGGTCTGAATGGAGACCATTTTCGCTATTTTTTCTTTGTTGTTTTATTTAATTCATCATCATCATCGCCTCTGTGGTCTAGCGGTCCGGGTGTTGGACTTGACTGCATGAGGTCCCGGGTTCGAATCCCGGGTCGGCCAACAAAAACAAAAATTGGATTTTTCCAGTTTTCTAATAAAAAAAAATGTTGGTCGGGAGTGGAAATGTGCCCGGTTGGCGATAGGCTTGCCACCTATCACATTTTGGGACTTAGTGTCTTCGGCTAGTCGTGGGTGCCCTGATTGTAGGGGTGGACGATATACATCGATGTTTTAAAAACACTCGATGTATTGCATCGATACATCGAATCAAACCAATGTATTGATAATTTTTAAACATCGAGTATACATCGATGTTTTTTGTTCCGATGCATCAAAGAGGCTAACAACCTACTAAAACATATATCTAATACCATCCAAATCCAACTATACTATCTTTTGTCTTTGGCAACTGTTTTTAAACATTACTGCTAGCGTCACGTCAAATAATTTATGGTCAATTATCTATTTGTAAAAATAATTTATATTCCTAAAAACACACGCGTGTCGAGCACTTCTTTTCGTTGTACGCTAGCTACATTAATTACTACTAGAACGTGACCATAAAAACGAAATACATATATTAACAAAATGTTCAGATTTAATATATGTTTCGTAGCAAAATGGTATAATCAATTTTATTATCACTTTTATTGCTAAGAATCTAATTTTAAATAAACTTTTTAATTATTTTTTTACATTTCTCGTCATCTAAGTTTGTGTTTTAAGGAACGGGGCATCAAACTAATCAAATGTGGAAAGAGTGAATGAATGGTTGTGCTTGACACGGTACTAAGAGTGGTACTAACTCTGGTATTAGAGAGTCCTTGGTTGGTCCTCGTTTTGTAATAACAATGACATTTAGTACGGTAACAAACTTTGATGCTAAGAAAAAAAGTTTAGTTTGAAAGTTCTACGAAAAAATTGATGACAATGAATCTAAATGTATGTTATGTCAAAAAATTATCAAGTGTACTGGAAATTACAACAAACTTGTTTAGGCATATTCGCAATGTCCACAAGGCTGCTTAGGTATATGGAAATCGCTACATTTCAAAAGAACACATCGGAAACAAAAAATATCACGCAATCTGGTCCAGAGCCAGTTGCTTCAAGTTCCAAAGAGTCACCTCATAATGGTATTGTGGATGAACTTCAACCTTAACGATAATCCATTGGAAATTTGAAGACAACGAAATTCAGTTACCAAAATTGCATAAACTCACCTATAAATATCTAACAATAGTGGGAACATTGGTTCCATCTAAAAGACTGTTTTCGCAAGCGGCGCAGGTGATGACTCAGCAATGAAACAGATTTAAGGGCAAAAGATTAGGCAAAATTTTGTTTCTACAAAGTGACGATAAACAGTATTGGGATATCTCATTAATGTTCAATTTTTAAAATTAATAATAAAAGTTTTGTAACTAATAAGTGCTTGTTTTTTTCTTATCTCAACCACATTCATATAACTTACGAAAAAAATCGATGTATGGGAAACATCGATGTATTTTTTGATATATCGATGTAACATCGATGCAACTAACCGATGTATTGCATCGAAAAAAACATCGATGTTATTTTTCAGTGTCCATCACTACCTGATTGTGCCTCTGCCTACGTCTTCGGGGATATGGGCGTGAAGATCCTTTTTGTTTTATTTATCGAAGAAATTTAATATGCAGAAAAAACTAGCCAAATTACAGGAAAAATAGGAAAAAAATAATATTGTAATTTTGCCTGCAGACTATCAGCTACTAGCAGCTTTGTAGCTATGTATTTTTAATATATCTTTTATTAATTTGACATTTATTTTATTGACATTCGTTTTAGTATTAGGGCATATTTTTTATATTATTTTATTATTATCGGAATTTAATATATTAATCATGACTTAAATATACTAGTAAAAGTAATTAATTTGAAAATAGAAATTTTAATTTAATGATTAAATAATTTTATATACTTAATGACTTAGAATAATAACGCTACTTAATGAATAATATGAGTTGTATAAAATGCCAACTATTTGGTAAAATAGGATTAAGAGCTTGTTTAGTATTTAAGATCCTCCTTACCCTATTTGCGCAAATAAATTTTATTATTATTATTTGATTTATATATTTTGTTTTTCTCGGTTTTCACCGGTATATTGGTGTACACGGGCCTAAGCCAAGTGCACATCAGGCAAGGTATTTCTTAAAGTCGGTTGTGTCACAGCATGGCCGTTAGATACTGCTGTAGATAGTGAGATTTGATGAGTTATTGAGTTTTCCGGTTCGGATTAAAGGAATTTACGGACGATACGGCAAGTGTTCAGAATAACAGCTTTCTGGAGTTACTTGTAGATGTTAGAGTGAAGGTTGATAGTTTTAATTGATTGATGCAGTTGCTTGGGTATCACTCCTGTTGTGGAAAGCACTATTGGAACAATAATTACCTTTTGTAGATGCCAAAGTCTAGTTATTTCAGTTTTTAATTCCGTATATTTTGACAGTTTTTCGGCTATGGTTGATTGTATATTGTGTGTGTTAGGTACAGCAATATCTATTAGATACCCAATTTTGTTATTTTTATCAATAAGGGTGATGTCTGGTCTGTTGTAGTGTATAGTACGGTCGGTGAGAATAGCGCGGTCAAAGTAAAGCTTACATTTGGAATTATTGGATATTCGTTATCTGCATATAGTTTGATGTCATCCATATAAAATAGGTGATTAATATTTTCATGGGTACTATTTCCAGTGTTATTATCTGGGTATTGCAAAAGGTGACCTGCTTCTGTAGAATTAAGTATATTTGAGAGAGGGTTAAGAGCAAGACAGAACCACAATGGGCTTAACGCATCCCCTTGAAAAATTCCTCTTTGTATTTTTATTGGCTCAGTCTCCATTGTTGAAGTTGAAGTATTAAGTTTAAGTATAGTTGTCCAGTTTTACATAGTAGCTCTCATTAATGTTATTATTTTTGGGTGTATTTTATATATTTCTAAAACATGTAGTAACCAAGAATGTGGAACAGAATCATAAGCTTTTTTGTACTTAATCGATGTACATACTATATAGATGAGATTTTGATTTTTGAACTCGGTTTAGTATAACCGAATCTATGATGACTTGTTCTTTGCATCCTTAACTAAATCTTCGGCATCCTTTTTGTTGTTCAGCTAGTAAATTATTTTTATCTATATGTTCATATATCATGTCTGTTAGTATTTTATATAACGTTTGTAAGCATGTGATAGGTCTGTATTTTGCAGGATTTAATTGGTCATTATGATCTTTGGGTATCATAAAAGTAATTCCACTGGTAACATAGGGCGGTATTGTGTTAGGGTCTTCCATGAATTTATTTAGAAAATTGTGTATAAAACTTTGTATGTACGTGAATTTTTTATACCAGTAAGTGTGGATGTTATCTGAGCCTGGGGCCTTCCAGTTGTGTGCCTTGTAGAGTACTTTTTGAAATGTGTCTATTGGAATGTAGTCAAATTGCATATCTTGTTTGGTTGTATTCTTGTTTATTTCTTTTTGAATCCAGGAAGCCTGCTTATTGTGTTGTACAGGATTCTCCCAAATTTTTGACCAGAACTCTTTCAAAGTATCTGGGTTAGGGGACTCATTTGCAGTAGTATCATCTTGCATATTTGTTGTCATCTGTTTTATTTGTCTGTAAAATTGCTTTTCATTGTTACTGAATTGATAATTTTGTTGTTTTCTTAGTGTGCATGCTTTATATCTTTGAATTCGACATGAGATTACTGACAGTTTTTGTTTTAGGGTGTCTAGAGTGTGTACAAGTTGAGTGTTAGGTTCTTCGTGGGCAGAATGAATTTTGTAGTTTTCGACTATATCCTGTATTTGTTTTTCAAGCCGCCTGCTTCTATTTCCATTTATATACTGGGTTAATTTACCAATTTTCGCACGTATGTCTAGCAGCCTACGTTCTAGCCGTCTTTGCCAATGTGGGCGACTATCCCTCTGTTTGTCACGTAATGGGTGTGTGGCTTCCAAAGACAATTTTGCTCCATTAACTTTAGCAGCTGTCCACGCGGCACAATAAATAGCTGTTTGTAATAAATTAAACTCGGTTTCAATGTTTACAGTTTCCGGCAAAGTTTTTTTCCGACAATTTTGGAAAATTTTCTAGATGGTTTTTGCTTCGGAATATATGCTCTTTTTGTTGGATCAGTGCCTTTGAAATGTTGAAGTGCAGTCTCAAATATATTATTATTAATGTCAAGTGGCACGAAGTTCGCCAGGGCGGCTACTCATCTAAAATTATAGTTTCATAATTAAATGAGGCAGTCTCTCTTATGACATGCGAGAATTGGTTACTCAGCAGTATTTCCCAAAGTGGGCGATAACGCCGCCCTGTGGGCGCTAGACGCCTCGAGGGGGGCGGCAAGAGGCCCATAAAATAAAAGTGGCGATGGGTGACTTGAAACTCAAACTACTTCATATTTCAAAATTCACTGAAGTTAAAATCTTCAGGCTACATAAAATCCCAATTTATATACTGTTTTATAAATATGTCATTAGACACGCCTGACATTGTCAAGTAGCATTGTTATTACTTTTTCTGCTAAGAAAAGTCTCGTTTAGAATATAGGTTTAATTAAATTCCAAGCGAGACTTACCCGTTATTCTGGTTTTTAAGAAAATAAAGAAGGGGGCGCTACAAGCTTACCGGCTTTTAAAGTGGGCGTTACACGAAAAGTTTGGGAACTTCTGGGTTACTGTGATTACTACTTATCTGTGAATATAACTAGTTTATAGTAAGTAATTATTTAAGGTTTATGGGACGACTCGCCTGGATTGGTGCCACTATTCCTTTCGCCATAATGTCAGGATGGTCAGAGCTCACCACTGTCGATTTTCGGTCAAAAGGTCAAGCGATCTTACAGGTACCTACACAAAATTCTCCACCACCACCACTGGCTCCAGCGGAGCTATTCCATATCATTTTAGTGATAATTACTACCTACATCAAATAGCTGTCAAATGACGTCTTTTGTACTTATTTGCTATCTCTATTATATTTCTGTTGGTCACAGGAGATAGTAAATATAAAACACGTCATTAGACAGCTATTTGATGTACACTTTACTCAGTGATTATCGCTAAAAAGATACGGAATCAGCCCCCGTCATTGACGCCTATAGGAAACTTAAAATATGCAAGAAATCCTTCCATTTTTAATTTCCCAAAAAAAAAGTTATGATTTCAATGACGTCTCTATCAGTCTGAAGGTGCGATAATCTACACAACAGAGATGGTTATTCTTATCCATCTTCCGTGTTCCATATATTTTTGTATACAAAATGTAATTAAAATGTAAATCTTTTCTGTTGTGCAACGATCTCTTAGGTTTATGTGTGTAAAAAGATACTGTTGAAACAATTAAAAATAGAGCAAAAGCATGTAATAAACTTAAACGATGCTTCCAAGTGTCACCGCTTCATAGAACAAAAGATGTCATTTAACCCGGCAACATTTCAATGTCTATTAAAAAATCAAAATATCTTTAAACTATTTTTACGAGCTGTAAAGTTGTGTAGATTGTTTTACACAAAAACGCGGAGGCGGCTCTTTGTCGGGTGTCAAGTTACAGAGCAGTTGACTGTAAACATGTCTTTCCGCCGCGGGAAATGATAGCTGGTTACAGGCAAAGACATTTTAATGTCATCAGCCACAACTTCGTGTTATGGAAAGATTCATACATTTAATTTCTAGAAAAGTGCCAGTGGGAGTTAGTGTTCCTTAGCAGAGATTAGAAAATCTAGTCTGCTAAAAGAGACAGCTCATTTCAGAAAACCTCAATAGGTACTACCGTAAAGATAGCGGCGGAGCATTTTGTCATTTTAGAAGCTTTCTTTCAAATCATTATTCGAGAATAGGTTTTTTTTTATGATGTTGGAAGGCAAACAAGCAGACGGATTTTCTGATGGTGAGAAATTCACGCCGCCTATAGACACCAATGATGTTACCGTGCGTTGACAACCTTAGGCCGGGAAGTTAGGTTTCGAGCAAAAGTAGGTTACCGGCTACCTTACCCTCCGAACCGGTAGTAAATAGGTAGGTAAGGCGCTGGTACCAATCCGGGCGAGTCCCTGCGAGACTACCACCTAGTAAAACCACTCTGGTTCTAGAAAAATGCGAGTAGGAGTTAGGACTGAGTGTTCCGTAGTTACAGAGCTTAGTAAATCTAGTTTTTGCTAGTAGGGACAGTTCATTTGCAAAAACCGTTGTTCTACCGTAGTACCAAGTATAGATTAATGGTAGGTATATTTGACCGGATGTCCCAAAATATCTAGATACATTATAGTTAAGTGTTTAAAATTTTCACACTTATAAAAAAATAGTGGCGGCGAGTTTTACCATTTTGAAAATTTTCTTCTTTCAAATGATTAATGGGGATAAGATGATTTTAGACACCTAAATAAAGACCTTATTTTTAGATACCCGGAAGGAATGAGTTAGACAATTTTTTTATTCCAGTTACTTGTAGGTGCACCGTTCTTTTTTTTACCCGTCGGAAAAAGACGGATGTTACAAGTTTGATAGTAGAGCTTATGTACTTTGTGGTTTACATCACAACTTTTGAACGGATGGACCGATTTAGGTACGGATTTTTGTTTGATAGCTGACGTAATCGAAACGGTTTTGTCTCATCAGTAATGCAGCTATTAGTTATTACGCGTATGTTTTTAGAGGGTTAATTAATTTTATATAACCACCCAACAGCCACCTTATTTCTATTTGAAATAATTATGTACTGTAGTCATCGCAACTGATGACAGAATGCCCGTCTTACCTATTCCTACCCCCATAATGACAGTGTCATGTCCCACACCAGAGGGTGGAGTAGCCGGTAAACTTGCACAATTAGCTTTACTGACATATTATAGCATCTACGGTATATCTAGGCCACGGTTATATCCTATTAATATTATAAATGCGAAAGTTTGTATGTATGGATGTATGGATGTTTGTTACTCTTTCACGCAAAAACTACAAAGCCGATTACGATGAAATTTGGGATGTAGGTAGCTGAAGACCCAGAATAACATATAGGCTACTTTTTATCCCGGAGTTCCCGCGGGATTGGGACTTACGCGGGTGAAACCGCGGGGCGCAGCTAATCTTAAAATAAGGAAAGTCGTAGGAAAAATTCCAGTTTTAGATTTCTGCAACCTAAGAAATGTCGATTTTAAAATTCATCAGGCTTCAATTCAAAATTTTGACTTAATAATAATTATAGACAAAAAACTATGCATTATGAAGTAGGTATAACTCCAAAACAACTTCTCAGAACATGATAACATTAATATGAGACTCCCTCGGAATGAATGAATTAACTCTTTATTATGCACGATCAAACTTGCAACACATTCATAATTATATATCTTCAAGTCCAGTCCCTTACGCAGTAGGCAGAGAGTATCGAGTGTCAAATCTCAGGATTCTGGCAGACCTTTCTGGCTCCCTCCACATTCATTACCCTTTTCATACAAATACGCAGGTTTCGGAGACTCTTAACAAAGCCCTCGGATAATACCCGAGTGATTTGATCTTGGAATGTCAGCCTAGGTCTCCCCGGATACATCCATCCACATTCGCATTGTATATCTGCTTTGTCAATCTTTCATCTGTCATTATTTCTACATATCCGAACCAGCGGAGCATGCTCTTTCTCATTTTAACACCAACACCTTCTTTTAAACCCACTCTTTCTCGGATCTCACTTTTTTTTATGAAATTGGAAGGCAAACAAGCAGACGGATTTCCTGATGGTAAGAAATTCCCGCCGCCTAGAGACACCAAAGGTGGTAATGGTGCGTTGCCAACCAGAGGCCGGGATGTTAGGCCTCGAGCAAAAGTAAGTTTACCGGCTACCTTACACTCCGAACCGGAACACGTCATGACGTTATGGCGCCAGGAATAGGTAAGGCGGTGGTACCAATCCGGGTGAGTCGCTGCGAAACTCTACCACCTAGTCAGATGTCACGGTGTTAGTGATGGCAAGGCTATGCTTGCCTATTACGAGCTGCCTGGCACAGGAAGGCAGATGGTCTATTCTCATATTATCTATGGTCTATTATCAAAGGAGCCCGGACCAACACGGGGTCACTGTTACAAATGAGGTCAACGAGCGTTACACCACAGTTTTTCCGTAGCGCTCTCATTTCGACTGCACTTATCCTACTTTAATGCTTTTTCTGACATACCCAAATCTCGCTTCCATATAACGACGTTGAGATAAGCACAACATTAAGCAAAGCGAGTCTAGCACTTCAAATTAAACCTCGCTTTGAAATAGCTACTTTCTACTCTCCTTTCTACATCCGCAGTGTATCTTCTAACCCTGTCAAAAGCACAAACAAGACATACAATTTCGTTCTCTCTCTAGTTAAATACCTAACTCTAAAAACCTCTCTTCTAGTTAAATATTTTCTCATTCGCACTTCTCTAAAAGATTGGTGCTATTCTTGCAACTTCGGTAATTTTTTTCTTCAACTCTGTCATATTTCATTTCACATTAAAGTAAATACAAATAAATATTGTCAACAGCATATTATTATAGCTTGTAGCATACAAAAGGCGGCCTTATCGCCAAAGCGATATCTACCTGACAACCTTTCAGGAATCATGACCTACCTTTCCAAAAAAAAGAAAATCACCACTGGTACAACCACTAAACCAAATCTTAAAAAATAGTTTGTTTTTGGCCGAGTTGTCCTCCTTTATTGCAGTCGAATTAAAAAAAATATGAAGTTTAAGAAATAGTTATTAACAGAGATAGTTTTGAATGTTTCAGCGTTCGGCTACGCGTAAGCTCGCGTATTCAAGTTATTCAGGTCTACCGCAAAAACTTATTCTACTCTCCAGCTGCTTGCTATCCCTGTACAAAAAATAGTCGTTCATATGTCCGTACTCAGTTGCTATTTCCCACAAGTCATTCTGCTGCATATTCGCACTCATTTACAGTTCATGCTGTTAGGTTATGGAACTCGCTTCCTAGTGAGATTGGTGAATGTGAAAACCTAGTTTCGTTAAAAAAACAATTAAAATGACTTTTTCTTAGCTTTATTCGTGTATTCGTGTATTATGTTTAGTATGTAATTGTATTTAGTATGTAGTTATTTTTTTTTTGTATATTTTTGTACACCAGGTTTTATTTATATATTTTATTTATTGTTTTCCTTTAACGGGTTGGCTGGAAGAAATTTCATTCATTTGAAATAAGCTCGCCCTTTGTACTTATGTTTATTTTAGTCTTAAATTTTTCTGTATGTTTTTTTTGTTATGTACAATAAAAAGTTAATAATAATAATAATACATACATATCTTCACGACAAGTCCCTTACGTGGTAGGCGGAGAGTATCGAGTGCCAGACCGTACAATCCTGTCTTGCTTCCTTCACCTTCATTACCCTTTTCATACAAACACGCCGCTTCGGAGACTCTTGACACCACCCTCGGATAATATCCGATTGATCTGATCGTGAAATGTCAGCCTTCGTCTCCCCGGGTACCTACATCCATCCACATTCGCATTGTATAATCTTTCATCTGTCATTCTTTCCACATGACCGAACGAGCGGAGCATGCCCTTTCGCATTTTAACATCAACACTTTCTTTCAATCGCACTCTTTCTCGAATCTCACTGTTACGAATGCGGTCAGCGAGCGTTACAACACAGATTTTCCGTAGTGCTCTCATTTCGACCGCTCTCTCTCGCTTCCATACAATAACGTTGGGAAAAGCACATAAATATGCAAAGCGAGTCTAGCTTTTTGACTCAAAACCTCGCTTTGGAATAGCTTACCCAACGCTCCATTCACACTATTCCCTGCACTCACTCTCCTCTCTACATCCTCTAATATAATTTAAAAAAAATGATACCATAACCATATAATTACACTTTAGCGAATATATTATGAATTGTTCGCAGGGCAAATCCAATCAATAAACGATCCCGCGTGGAATGAGCGAATAAGAAGACGCAAGGCTTTTGCTGACGAAGCCCTCGAGAGAGAGGTTCCGGAGCCCCCCACCGCGGCGGTGTGGTGCCGCCACCTGCTGGCCGCACTGCTCAACAACTACTCCCCGCAACCGCAGCGCCCGAAGATATCCTTCTCTATCGAGTCTATAATAGGCGTGCAGTAAACGGTCTAGTGTTTAAGGCGTTATCCTTAACATGAAAAAAATGAACTACTTTTATTTCAAAAACAACGTAACTTTGGTTATGAGAAATTTAATTTCGTCTATTGTTCATTTCGGTTTGGTAACGTCACACAATTTTATTTATGACTAAAATCAAGCAATCAAATTGACGTACCTACTTCAAACAAAACCGACTTTTAAATAACTAAACCAAACTGTTACTTATTATTTTATGATTAATCTTAGTCAAAAAAATTCTTTTTTTTTTGTTAGGCCAAAAACTTCTATTTCAACTAACAAAACCTGGGGACTGATTGCGTATTTTTTAGTGATGATCCCTTTTTGATTAAATAGCTGTAAACTGACGTGATATATTTAATATCTCACTGTCCAAAAGACATACAATCGTGATAGCAAATACACCCTGGTATGATTATAAGTAACATTTAGATCACAAGTTACTTTACTGTGTAATCAGTAACAAAAATGTTAAGCACCAAAACTTTCTTTTAATGAGCCTAGCGAGGTTTTGTCCCCGCAGAGCTTCATTAGAAAACGATCTCTAAAGGGACTTTCCCGAAACTTACAACAAAATATTATTGTTTCGAAAAATGTTTTTATTAATAATTATTTAATTTTAATAGACAAATTACATGCCATAATTTCATGAGGCTTTCAAACTTTCAAACCGGTTTAAATATACCGGTTATAATATAAACCGGTAACCGGACCTCAAGAAGTCAGGTCCGACGCAAGGCCGCTAGACCACATAGGCGATTAAAATTTATAAAATAATACTATTTCATGTATTAAATAGCATCAAAAACAGTAAGCGTTGGAAAAACTAAAACATATTTTGAACAATTAGTGCTTTATTAACGAAATGTATGGTAAAAGAATGTCTATGGTGAGGTCATCAATTTACAACCACAACTTATGTATAAGTTATACACTAAACAATTTACATTTGAACAATTTAGATGAATTGTGAGTACAGGAGCGATTACATGAAGACTGTCAATATCATTACAAAATTATTAAAATTCAGTGGACAACTCTACGCCTATATTAGGCCTTAGATTAGAGGTAGTGACTTCAAACTCGATTTTATATAAAAATACTTTACAAAACTGTACTCACTGTAAAAACAAATGTTGGCATATATTACAAATACAAGGACACGGACATAAAATTGAGTTCATATCAACCGAAGATAAAAATGGAACAATAAAGTTTGAATAAAACAAGAACAAGGTACATAAAATACTTATAAACCCTCTAAATACAATATAAATATCAAAATAGATACGTAAGTACAATTTTATATAATTTTAGTTTAATAAATATATATTAATGTAATAGCAACTAACAATGATTCAAGGCATTGAGTATTAATGCAACTATAAAATAAACAAATACCGCTCTTAAGAGCAAGCCCGTTTAGGTAATTTTAGTTTATCCAGTGGGTTTTTTAGACAGTTTATACAAAATTTATGTTGATTTAGTTATTATGTGATTGTGAATATGAGTTACTAAATTTACAATGAGTTGTACAGATATTTTCACATTTATTGTTGATCTGAAGATTTTGAATGGAATATTACTATTATGCAAAATACTAAATATGCACTGAAGATACTTTGCGCAGATAGAACCCTATTCTATCTTACAAGCTTAACTAATATAAAAATATCATGTCAAAATGTTATCCTCATATTGATTATTTCGTCAATCGACTCATTTTAAAAATTGTGAGACATTATTTTGAATTTTTGAACTTTTGGCACTCTTTACAAATCGTAAACAAGATTTGTTAGTTATAAGTGCTAAAAAATATGATTTCAAAACAGAGGAAAAATGTTTATATTGTTAAATATTTTAGTTCATATGATATACTACTGAAACTGCTTAACTAAGTTAAGTTGCACGATAAAAATTATATAAACCGCCAAAACTCGAATAAACTGTTGGAAATTTCATGTACTTTATTATGAGTGATTTTGATAGATAAATAAATATTCAGTACATTGTTTAGAACGATTCGTTTTATTTTTGTACAATTTAATAACGATTGAAAATTAAAAACTTTCAGATTTGAAGAGTGCAGTTTGGAACGTGAAAATTTTATTTGTAAAATCGCCTAAAATCTTGGTATATGTTTTTATAGATACAATGTAAAAATCTGTACGAACTAAATTATTAGCAGGTCTCCAAATCTGTCAGTGTTCGATTTTAATTGAATTGTTTAAATTCTTAATATCATAACATTTCTGTAATGTATAATCACAACACAAACTATGATTCTATGTGCTGTATGTTATCCTAAACTCATCACAATGTTCGACTGTACGATAAAACTAAAATATATAACTATGCCTCGAGGAAAGGAATCGTGCCCTACGAACGCCCTCGCACATACATACACACACACACACACATACATCACTTAACCAGCTACTATCACGGTTTTTAGGAGAATACTAAAATAAAAAACATTAACAAATCTACTAACCTTAAAAATAAATCAAGAGGTCACCCGTAACGTTTACACAATGTGTTCCACTTACAAAATATAGTGAATTTTTTATACATAAAAAAGCTACCGAAAGTGATTTATTATTCGGGTGCCAGAAGGTAGGCAAGCGCTACGGTTTATTGTCATTTAGTGTGAAAAAATCTAATTTTAAGTCTTGTTATTTGTAATATAGTGATTGAAAATTACAATTTTTTTTGACACATTTGAGAGAGTTTAATTTTATCTGTATAAGGACCACTTGCACATTTCTGGGTTACATATTAATATTGAGTTAAACTGTCAAATACGTGCAAGTGGTCCTTAGGGTCACAAATTTACGGTATTGTATTGATAACTCTTTCAGATCTAAGTTGCAGAACTATAACAATGAAATTTGTCTACTTTTGTAAGAAAGATAAAAACACCAATAATACTAAAATACTTTTGAAGATGTTAAAAGAAAGGTACATAATATTTTGACAAATAAAACTGAGAAGAACGTAATTATTGAAACAAGAATACTTTTTAAGAATTTCATTCGCATTCGCACCAATGTTTTTTAACTAGGATCACATAAAAAGAAAGCAAAATAACGTTGACCGGGTCACTATAAAATCAACCTAACTTTACTCTTACCTTAGTCTTTGTTTGCTAATAAGACAGAAAGGGACTGGTATGAGAATTAAACCTAAGACCAAAGTAAAAAAAAAAAAAAATTTGACTCAAATCCGTAGCGCATGTCTACCAAATATTACAATAAAGTGAAGACTCACGATATGCAAGGTGAGAGCTCATTCGAACATATTACAGGCTTCGTTGGCACATGACAAGGAATGGGACTAGACAGGATTCGGGATAGGAACCGATCGGGATTTCAGGGACCGAGGATAATAGGAGTGATATACATACAAATATTACACACAATTTAGTTGCATATAACAATTAATACATATAACACGTAAAATATAATCCAAAGATTGTTTATAATGCCAAATAATTGATCCCAAGGAATGTCGAAATTGTTGTATCCCCGAAAACCCCTATAACATTCCACTGCTCGCTTAACCCTACAATTACAATTGCAAAACAGACTAACGTTCATTCGAACTACAAAATTTTCAGATGCCTCTACGGACCCTGACTTTTGACACTAATATGAAACGGACACAATATATTTTACACATTTATTTATAAGTCAATTTAAATTTACGAAACACTTTTTAATATGACACATTTATAGGAATCATTTTTTTTAATAAATATATAAAATGCAAACTGTTTACGCGCCTATTTTATTTATCAATTTACCCGCAAAAAACTAACAAAATAGCAGAGATAAAAACTCTATCATATTTTAAGGCGGACCAAATTACAGATAATTTTATCAAAATCAGTCTGATAATCTCGAAGCTAATTCCAAACATACCATAATACGAGATGTAGTTTGACGTCTATAGACAGCGGATATTTCTTATCAACAAAAACACGGTTTGTCATACTATAACGTAAAGAAATAGCAAGCCTGTCAGAAACATCTGAGAATGTAGAAATAATGTCATCTTATTTTAATTGAAATATACAGCATGAGTAAATGAATAGGTATTGGAATAAACACATTATTTATGCAATACAATAAAAGCGGAAAAAATAAATTTTGACGAGATCTGCAATTGCCGACGAGTAATATATTTTGTGACGTTGCATGTTATTTGTTATGTATTTCCTTAAGAATATTAAAGAACAAAATTTACTTATCGTATCCACCTACTCAAGTTTTGTTAGAAATATTTAATATTAAAAATATAAACGATAGATCTCAGTAGCTCAATAGTATGAACGCGGCGTTACTCTTCGCTTTACGGTCAGTTCCAAAAGTCCATACATAAATATGCATAGTTTATATGAAAAAAATTATAAGGACTTATGGAAATGGCACTTTTTACATAAATTCTTAAGAAAGTAAAATTTAGGCAAATGTACAACCAGAAACAACTTTAAGTAATTTAAAAATAATTGTACTTATGAAATGATTTTTTTATACTTTTATTAGTCCATTTAACATTAGTCTAAAAGTGTAAGGGTACCGAGCAAGCACCTGAAAAACCCTAAATGTTATAACAAATGTTTAAAAGTCAGACTTTTAGCATTTAAGAAACATAAACAATTTTATTAGCATATAATATGATAATATACAACTCAATATGTATTTACATATACATAATATTTCATTTAATATACACATAAATAATACTTTATATCAATCATGCAAGTTGCGAGCCTTAAAATTACCGTCGAAATATCGACTAATAGGGCTTCCATGGCTTTTATCCTAATAAAATTCTTAATATCGATATATTTTTTGTGCAGTTTTTAATGGACTTAAATATGGTTTCAAATAGATATTTTCAATCAAAATGTTTTAAATAGCTCTTATCACAATAATTTTTAGATAGTTTTTATATTAAACACACTTTTCCACGAATAGCTCGTAATATCAGTCGATACCTCAAGGATATTTCAATGCTGACAACTCAAACGTACATAATCATTAAAACAAAATACAACGTAAAAATACTATTTGGTATATTATATAGCAGATATCTAGCAGACGCAAAAATCTTTCAAAGCGATAATTATATATCTACACCAACACAGACATTACATCATACACATAATATAATATTAGTCAAAATAAACCAGTCAAAAATCACAGTTGACATAAATTCTCGATTTCACTAAGTCTTGTAATTTATTTTAAAATATAGTAGTTAACGAATCAATTTCCATTCACTTAAAATTATGTTGACAGAAATTCCTAGTGGAGAAATAAATGCCATTTAATATATGCTATTTTCATGAATTTGAACTTGGTATATAGTCTCAAAAACTATTAGATTTACTTAACACGACTTAATGCGTTATTAACAATGAATACACAAGCACACCTAAGACGAGATGAACAAAACAAGCCACATGGACAAAATAAACCAATTTATAATTTTAAACTCCAATATGCGTTACCACTAATTAGTTTTTACAAAATAGGTCTTTAACTTGCACATATTCACCATACATTACACATGAAAATTATATAAACAATAAGTAGACGTTCTACTCAAAATTTTCCATACGTAGACATTCGAATCAATACATACTACGACTATCACTAGGTTCATGCATTTATAGATAGCGTGGAATACTCCACATCGCTCAAGGTCACCATGTTAAAATTTTCGAACTACCCTCGATATAACTGCACTTATATAGCAACGCGTAAAGCAAGCATGCGACGTGCAATCAGGGTTGCCAGGTTATGTGGTGTTTGTAAAATATTGCACTGCACATTTAGATGAATCTGCCAACCCTAGATGCGATACTCATTGGCGATAGGCAATAACCAACAGTACGAGGCGCTCGAGTTGTGACAGCGCGACCTTCATTTGTACAGGAGTTTACAAGTGTGTTTGCCGCATTGGATGTGATCAGACCGGCCT
Organism: Calephelis nemesis; assembly: GCA_002245505.1. Taxonomy (NCBI): domain Eukaryota; kingdom Metazoa; phylum Arthropoda; class Insecta; order Lepidoptera; family Riodinidae; genus Calephelis; species Calephelis nemesis. The sequence continues at coordinate 27,190 of NJDD01001943.1, read as the reverse complement.
GTGTTAGTGTGTTTGTAGTATTACAGTGTGGTGTACGGTAGTGTGTCGGTCTGTCAAGTGTCGTATCTTGTGGAGGTTGTAGTTGGCACATTCCCGCGCGCCAGCGCCCGCACAATGTCTCCCCGACCCGTGCTGACATTGATTCCCCTGTACACAAAATATTAGTCTTCAGTAAAGGCTAGACCGATTTTCTTTATTTTTTGAACTGAAACTTCTTTAGAATCGTTGTGATTTGAAAACGGGTGCAACGGAAAAACGACAGGTAAGAGACAGAAATATATAATTATCTCATTCTTTTGCAGGTAAGAGATACAAATATATATTCATCTCATTCTTTTGTCGATTTACTGAAGTTTCACTTCTATCGTGTGTGAATCGCACATACACCTTTTTTTTAATATACAGGGTTACTTTAAAACAACCAATTAACTTTATTTACTTCAGAGATCGAAACTATTATCGAATCCCAACCCTCTCTCAAAATTTGACTAGTCTTTTAAATAAACCCTGTGTTTGGAAGATATTAGAAAAGATCGTGAAGTATATTACGAAAATAATTTCTACTATAATAGAGCAAAGCTTTGCCGGGTCAGCCGTTACAGATATACACTAGTAGTTGCCCGCGGCTTCGCCCGCTTAATCAGCTTTTATGTGGGAATCCGTTAAGATATATACAAACCATCTCCACCTTTGGACTTACAAAACTTGATCAAAAAGGGTGTTCGAGATTGCTCCGAATATACACAATGTCGAGAAGTTTCCCGATGCTCGTCCGCTTTGTAAACATCAAAAGCAATGTTGTTCTACCAACCAGAGAGTGTTAGGCCTCTTGCCGTAGAAGTCTAGCGATTACCTTATTTTCTTGACAAGAATACAGTGGTGAGCACTTACTCTATCGCGCCAGGAGGAGGTAACGCTGCGGTAGCAATCCGGACGAGCTGCTGCATTAGCCTTACTTAGTGGTAAGGTTAGTTACCACGGGCGGTAGAGCTACATCTTTGATGCCCTTTTAAAGTATATTTACTTACCAAATATAATGCGGCGCGCCGCCTATATCCCACACATTGCCGAGAGACGCGCGTTGAGTTGTACGGGGAACTGGTCTGTGAAACGCCGCCAGTTCTCCTCGCCCACTTGGTTCTTGAACCTGATCACACAATACTTAACTTAGACATAACATTGGACATTGAGCTTCCTCATTCCAAAAGGTCACCAACGCAATTGTGAAACCTTAGGACGATGACCATTACCATTTTTATTTTTAACTCGCTGTTTCCGGCGAACATCGTTCCACCCGTCTAGTTTGAGTCTATGGGAAAAAATGTTGTTTTTCCTACTTTCCTCGTAATCGACCAGAATAAAAAGTATCCAATGTCCTGCTTCTAGTTCTAAGATACCTACCCATTAATTTTCAGTGAAATCTGTTCAGCCGTCAGTTATAAATAGTGTAACTAACATGACTTTATTTTATATATAGATATTTTGAAAGCTATAATTATTGCTGCATTGATAACATTATTAACAGATATTAAATAACATAGATACGCTAAATAAAAATAGAATTGAAAATTGTTTTGGTAATTGTAGAATTATATGATTACCCCTGAAATCTACAAGTAATGTAACTGAGAACTACCTCAATCACGTCAGCACTCATACAACAAAATAAGCATCGAAATTCGTCCGCATCCGCATTTCCTTTAAGAGTTATGATGCCAGATACAGAAACACTTCCAAAAACAGTTAGGTCTCCACTATTTTTACCTACATTTGTAACTTTGGAGCCACTAATCATAAATCTTTCTATCTTTCTCACTTCGATGTTTCGTTAGAAAAAAATATTAAAAACAACAATTAAAAAAATTAACTTATACAAACCCGTGCAGAATTTTGGTGAACATTTCTTTGAGGTCGTCCTTAGGATGCGACCAGGAGGCGACCGCGTCGCAGAAGAACATGAACTCGGGCACCACGCCGGCGGGGTTCACTTGGATCATTTGACAGATGCCGCGGAAAGCTGAGTCCTTCTCCTCGTTGTCACGTATATTGCGCAGTGATATACACCTGCACATTAACCCTACCTTCAATACACATCTAACAGAAGTATGTATTTGGTCAGGCTCGTTTGGATTTAACGACGCACGTGGATATTTTATCACGCATTTACACATTAGTTATCACGATCGAGCGGATTCAATCACGCACGTACTCGTGTGCTATACCTCACTTGTGTGGGTTGAATTACACAGTACACACACGTGTATTCAATGATTTAAATACGAATGCTTCTTATGCATTTAATTAAGAAATTACGTGACACAATGTAAAATAAAAAAATCACGCATTAGTTACAACCATGCGTTGCGTACATTTTTTGTCTATTTTTTCATTAATAAATAATTAAATTCTGCCGTCTTAATTAAAAATATCATGACTAATTTTTTTTCTCGTAATTGAGCTATATACATAGGCAGATGGGACTTTTTCCCTGATTCTTAATATGTATATAATTCAATTAAGCAAAAAATATCTCTTTTCAATTAAGACGGTAGTATTAAAATAAATATATTATAATCAATGTTTGCTTGTTCTATGATAATACCTATTTTGGACAAAAAATTACATGAATGCGATGGGATACGTAAAAACGCGCAGCAGCGTGTGGATTAGATCCTTTACGTATGTTTATTACATCCGTGAACCAGTGTGTCACGTATGTTTATTACATCTGTGAACAGTGTGTCACGTATGTTTATTACATCAGTGAACAGTGTGTCACGTATGTTTATTACATCCGTGAACAGTGTGTCACGTATGTTTCTTACATCCGTGAACCCTTTGACACGTATGTTCACTACATCCGTGAACAGAGCGTTCAAGTAATTTAATTTAAAAAAAAAATTACGAAAAGTCTACGTGCGTGAGTGAATTCAAACGACCTGCAAAGACACATAATGCCAGGCCAAACAAGTGCCTTTCCAAATTTAATGTCAAGCGAAAACAGGTGAGGAAAGGATTAGATTTTATTTTTATTCTCTTTTGTGGGGTATGGTTACAACAGAGAACGTCAAAGCAACTTGGTTGACCCAGGATATGTATCGATTTATATCATATCAGCGATTTCCTATACTGTATAAAACATATACCAATTATACATAACATACAACAATTTTATTTATTTATAAGTTAAATAAATAAATAAATAAATAAATATCCCTGGACAAATCACACGAATTGAATCTAACCCCAAAGTAAGCAAATTATATGCTTGTGTTATGGGTGTTAGTCAACGATTCTAATACATAGAAATACTTAAATAGATACCAGAATATATTTAATAAACACCCAGACCCGGAAATGCAGACATCTAAATGTTCATCACACAAATGCCTGCCCCCGTCGGGAATCGAACCCGAGCCTCGCGTTTGGTCGATGTAGTTAAGCGTGTACGTTAGCAACTCGACCAACGAGGCGGTCAAAACAAAATTCAAAACAATTTCAATGAGATATTAAAGGTAAATAATTTTCACGTAAAAACCATAATTGGTGATTGAAAATATATGTATAATAAAACATACAAAAGCTTATCCTTGAAACATACCATTAGAAATGGCTTATGGCACATTAATAGGAAAAATATATTGTTATTTAATATTTTGAAAATGAGTTATTAAAACATATACATTATAAACGTCATCATATTACGTAAAACATTTTGAAATAGAAAAATGTTAAAGCAGCTGATGTTATAGTTATTATAGAAAGAAGATACCTACAACAGTTACTTTTTCCGCTCAAAATAAAACAAAAGATTTCAAATTTGTTTTAAAGTTATGTATAAATGGTACAATATTATAGCTGTTTCAAAAATATTGTGGGTGATATCCGACAAGCGATTACAAAAACATTTTTTTTAATTAGTTATTTTCTATTATTATGTAATATTATCTCCTATATTATTTAAAGTTGTGTTTGTAAAAGAGTCAAGTGCTTTAAATTACAATGTTATAAATATATTGTCGTTGAAAGTGTAAGTTCATAAAGGTAACATAAGAATATTTTTACTCTCAAACTATACTGATAAACTTTACATCTTATCGCCTCTCGGAATGTATTTTCCCAAAAATAATATACATTTTAAGTTATCAGACTGAGTTTAAAATAATGTTATATTATTAATTTCCTATTTTTTGTTTTATTAATTTCTGTCGTTTGGAATTTCAATAGGTTAAAATTGAATATAAATAAAGTTCTGGGGGCTGATTCTGTATCTTTTTAGTGATGATCACTGGGTTAAGACGTGTTCATCAAATGTGGTGTTTTGTATTTGCTATCTCCTATGAAGCAACAGAAAAACAATGGATATAGCATATACAAAACGCGTCATTTGACAGCTATTTGATGAACACTTGATGCAGTGATCATCACTAAAAAGATACAGAAGCCCCGCTGGTAAGCACTAACTTTCGAAATAAAATCATGTTTATTTCATGATTTATTAATAAACATAAATCTACTGTTAAACTTTGCTATGGTTCATTTAAATAAACTTATTAAAAAGCAAATTAAATAAATTACTGTCATAAATTTAATACGATGTATGGTTAAAGTGAATGTTATATTAAAATTTTATGACAATTAATAATTAGGATATGAACACGTAATATAATATCCAAACTGTAATGCAAACTAATAAACATTTTTAAACAACACAACAATGTGGCAACAGAATTTCAACAGATAAGCTAACATCCGTGTGTGATTAAGGTATTTTTCACATAAATAAATAAAATAAAACGGCAAGTTCACATTTTCCAACAAAAACTAAATTGAACTTGCTTAAGAATTTGCTATACAATTTGGAATATACATAAATATAAAGTCTAGCAATTCATAATATATATTTAGAAAGCGGATGGTGTTCAACATACAGGTACAGCACTGGATATAAGATAAACTAATAGCACCCACACATCAAGGCCTCGGAAAGTGTGTCCCTAGCATCGGTACAAAAATTATGTCTCATGCCTGGTAAAAAATAAACAAAAACTAATCGATTAAAAACAATAGATTAAGCGTTAACAAACACCATCCACGATCGAAATAATACCCAAAACTTATTCAATATTGAACGTAATAGTAATAAATTAATAATAAAAAAAATTTGACTACAGACCACTGGCGTACAAATTGATGTAATACGGGTGCGACGTCGTGTGGGCACACATAACCTAGCCGACCGATAGTTATCGCTACGCCACGACATACCGGGAACAAAACCAAGAAAAGTAAATTATAAACAATGTAAAACAAGTTTAAAATCACATAAGTCAACAGCAAACAATTGGTGTTATGAAGAGAAAAAAGGTGAAACCAGTACCTACTTCAGTAATAAATAAAACATGGCATAATAGTCTAAGAGGTGCCAAGCGTAACTGAAACAAGCTTTACATACTGGCCACCTCAGCCCGGACACACACTTCGATAATCTACGGCCACTACACACAATATTTACAAACCCCAGAAATCAAAGTATGCATAACACCCTCGTTTCTAGCATTGATACTTGGATGTACCTTAACTTGCTCAAAGGTTTTATTCCGTAATATAAAAAATGACAATTGCTATCGTAATTCTTAAACAACTCCAAATAGTGAAGGTTCCCAATTCAACTGAACATTGTTTTCTATTCTTTTGGTGATTGATCAATTTTTTATGATTATTTTTGCTCCCATATAAATTTTATCATGATCCGACTGGTGGTTTTTGAATTGTAGTAAATAATGCATAAATTTTTAGTTAGGGAACGTACCCATACTAAGCAACCCGTTTAGGGGGGGGGGTCTTTAAAATACTACGATCAGTCACGAGAGGGAGGGGAGGTGACAGATTTTTGCTACATAATCGATATCGCCAATAGAAATTTCGGACTATACTCGAATATGGCGCGCAATTTAGCGTGCTAAAGTCACAGGTAGTGGCGCTGACGTAAGTATATTGTTTTTTTTTATGATATTGTAAGACAATCAAGCAGACGGATTTCCTGATGTTAATGGCGCGTTGCCAACCTGAGGCAGGGATGTCAGGCCTTGAGCAAAAGTAAGTTTACCGGCTACCTTACCCTCCAAACCGGAACACGTCATGATGTTATGGCGGCAGAAATAGGTAAGGCGGTGGTATCAATCTGGGTGAGTCGCTGCGAAACTCTACTACCTAGTCAGATGTCACGTTGTTAGTGACGGTAAGCCTATGCTCGCCTTTTACGAGCAGCCTGGCAGAAAGGCAAATGGTCTATTCTGCAAAGAAGCCCGGACCAAAATTGATAAATCAGCTGATTGAAAACAGACACAGGCAGTTTGTAGTTTAGTGTTGTCGAACAAGTCCACGAGAGTCTTACGCTATACAAATAATTACTACGTAAAAACTTGAAGA
>NJDD01001943.1:0-20740 GCA_002245505.1 Calephelis nemesis | reverse complement strand
GAGGGGTCTTTGCATATATAACGAGTGGTTACCGACGGGAGGGAGGCAAATCTTAAAAAATAGGTTACATAGTATGAGTAAGTTCCCTTAAGTTGACGACGTCATCACTGATATAACCGATTGTACTCGATCTTAAACAACCAAAACATTTTATTTACTGTCTTTGTGCTTGGTTTTAAACACACGAAAAAAAATTTGTCAATCATAAAAAAATATTGACACAATATAAACATTCGGATTACTTATTTCGATTTTCATATCTTAATTTGACATTATCCATTGAGAAAGCCAATATTACATATTTTTATTAGACTTACTGTACTTTTAGTTTAGCTATTTAAAGTTACTTGGTTAAATTTGTAAATTTAAGTACCCAAATTTTAATATAGTACAAAACCTATGTTATCGGAGGAAACGATTACGATTGTCATTTAATTACAGAATGGTGGTTCAGGTATTGAAATTAGTAACACCAATAACATAAATACATTTATAAGACGAAAAACTAAACATTAATACTATTAGTAACCATTCAGGATGATCATTTTAATGATTATTTTTATTTCAAACATATTACGGTAAACTTGAGTAAACAATAGATGATCGACAAATATGGGAAACAAATATAAAGCAGTGAGGGTAGTTATATACTAACATATGACTGCCACCAAAAATATCTTACAAAATATTCTAGCAAAAAATATAATATTTGTTAAAAAATATTAGTTTTTAATTTTGTATGTATAATATTTCCAACTACATAATTAAAAAAAAAACACTTACCTGTGTTTTCGAGAAGTGTTTTTGGTGTATTTGCACGGTTGATGATTTCAACGAGATGACTCAAAACCAATGGTATATATTTTGACGTTTCAGGTCCTGTGAAGAGATTTCCCTGTTACAAGCTACATAAACATTTTTTTATTCGACAAATGGTGTTAGTGAATCAATTTTAAAAATACATTTTATGAAAAGAAACAACGTTATGACTGCACAGTTGATAATTTCATCAAGATGACTCAAAACCAATGGTATATATTTTGACGTTTTGGGTCCTGTGAAGAGATTCCTATGTTACAAGCTACATAAACAATTTTTTATTCAACAAATTGTGTTAGTGTAAGCTTAAAGAATCATTTCTAAAAATATATTTTATGATAAGAAACAATGTTAAGACTAATACATTTAAAATAAAGTATTTAATTAAAAAAATATATAATTATCTAAACAAAATAAATATCTAGGGATGGTAATTAAAAAATGACCTACCTAATTTGATGCTAATCTCTCCGATGGCCCACGTTGCGTTATTACATACTGAAATAAGTTCTGGATTTAGGTTAGCTCCTAGTATTGGCAGAAACTCGGGTATGTATGGTAGTACATGCTGGAAACACGCTTTCGTTAGATCCCCTAGTAAGGCAAATGACGACTGTCGCACCTAGAATTAATACGTAAACTTAAAATAAAGTCAGTTAAAAATTTTACAACGATTTTAATGAAAATAATAAATACATTTATTAAGATAATCTCAATAAACAAGCATTCATTTGCCATAAACATAATAAAACAATATTTTTTGGCATTCCAGCGTTTTTCTGTCTGGTAATCAAATAATTCATTACTATTTGATGCTAATAACATGCCTCCTGTGAACAATGTTGTAAGTTGTTTTTCCGATTTTGTGATTTCTACAAAAAAAAATCATTTTTTTATGACACATGTTTTATTGTCATCAATAGTTACAGTTAAGTGTTAAAAATTGCAGAATTTTTGCAACATATTGTATATACAAATAAATATAATTTTAAGTTTTAGAGTTGTACAATTGTCGCAGACATTATTTTTGAGTTACGTGGAATATCAGTATATTGTCACGGATATTTATTTAATTGGAGTTAAATCAAATTGTTTTTTTTATTTATTAAATAAAATCCAAATTATGTAATATTTATAACTGTAACATTAACAAACTTATTTTAAAATTTACACGAAATAGGATGGTACAAAATAATTTAACTGTAATTGTAACATTTTTCGTAATCCTAGTATATTTTAAAACAAATATTTTAAATTAAAAAAGAATAACTCACAACTTTTTCAGGAATTACTCAAAAATTATAGTAGGTATTTACTTTTCACCATTTAATGCACAACGAAAGAGAATGTTGTCTTCTACAAAAAGGTAACTTTAACCTAGTTCTCTTAGCTCGTGAAATAGATTTTTTTAAATATTGTTTTCGTTCTCCGGTAAACTGTTGATTTTTCACTTTACCAGTTTTCACTGGAGGCACAGATTATTCTACTTAAATGTATTAATTTGGATATATTACAAAAAAAAAGGAAATTTTGCACAACTTTATACTTATTATTAAGATTTTTAATGATAGAAAAAAAATTGTAAATACACACCATTTGAGATGAATTAAAAATATATTACATTACTTTTAATATATTTACCTCTGGCATGGGATCCTGCATGCACTGGTATAGCAGCTGCATTAAATTAGAGTTGAGAACCAGATGGTTTATGTGTCCATCAAGCCCTTCTGCGAGACCACTTAACAAGTCCAATGCAACTATCATGAAGTCCTTATCTGGGGCTTCAAATTGCTCTGGACTTTGGCTATTTGCCTGAAATGAATTCTTCTCTCATGAGCTACGTCAGCCACAGAATATATATTTAAGAATGGTTTAAATAATGTTAGTGCTGTATTTATAATATGTGGAAAATTTTAAACACAGACATAACATAAACAGCTAAACATTAAAACATTTTATCGAAATAATTTGACAAATTGTCACCAATTTTAACGCAATCTGCATATCATGTGACAATGACACTTCAAAAATGTATTATAATTATTATTATTATATTTCAATCTAAATTATTCTATCTTCAATATATATTCAGCATAATGGTAATAGAAAAAAAATATGCAGGTAAGTAGCAATAGAACGTCAAAAATATAAAATTTGAGTGATATTTGTAAGTTTGAATACGAAGTATTTTTTTGCTCTCATAGTTTTATTATCCTGCATCCAATTTTTAACAATTATAATTTTTGTTTGATTGTTAAAATGTTTTTCATTTATACGAATAATCGCCTCAATGTATTCTAAAATGTGCTTTATGTACTCGGCAATCCTATTAATATTATACATGCGAAATTTTGTTTATTTATTTGTTCCCACAAAAACTGCTGAACCGATTTCCATAAAATTTGGTACACACATAGATAGGGTAACTTGGAATAACACATAAAATAGTTTTCATCCTGTGGGACCATTAAACACGCAGGCAACACCGCAGGCAACAGCTAGTTATCCATACGAATAAAAAACTATTTCAAATACTCGACAGTTATCCCTACTAATAAATGCGAAAGTCTGCCTGTCTGTTATACTTTCACGACTAAATCGCTAAATTTCATAATATGCATAATAGTTAAAGGCCCTAGTTCAAACACAGGCTACTTTTTTCTTGAAAATCAACAACAAAAGGACTAATTAGAGATGAAAGTTTGTTGGAAAATCTAAACTTCGCTAATTAAATCGCAGGTAAATAAGCACTTAATAAGTATAAGACAGGTATCATTACATAGTATTAAAACAAAGTCGCTTCCTCTGTCCCTATGTCCCTTTGTATGCTTTAATCTTTAAACTACGCAACAGATTTTGATGTTTTTTTTTAATAGGTAGTGATCAAAGAGGAAGGTTTATGTGTATATTTTATACCCATGCGAAGCCGGGGCGGGTCGCTAGTTCAGATTAAGTTGGAGATCGTTGTAATATACTTACAATGTTTTGATTTAACGTTTGTTCTATTAACGAAACACATCTTCTGAAGACTGGTTCGCAGTACGGTAGGAAACCAGACTGCAGGGCGGTAGCTATCGAAGACAAGCACTGAAAAAATCCTTATGTAAATTTAACGTTATCAAAGCCTCAATAATGACAAAAAAGTAATATCTTTTAGTCCTATCAAAAAATAACACAGCTCAAGTTATCTTTATATCCACATTAGGAATATAATTGTTATTATTTATTACTAAATTATTTATTATTATTCGTTTGTGTGTCCTTGCACCTTAAAATACGTAAACTTATTTTAATGACAGCCAAAACATAGATAAAACCTTGCACATGTGATTACACCTTCTAATATTTTAAAATGGCTAAATCGATATTAATGATGTTTAATATAAAAATAAATCAAGAATTTGACGAAGATATTGGCCCTCTTTTTGACATCAGGTTCCTGTGGGTAAACTAAATAACTTGTAAACGAGGGTGAACTCGCGGTCAACTGCTAGTGTTGAAACTCCATACTTTAAGGGTTTAAGGTACAACGTTCGAAAAAAAGCAAATATTAAAACTTTATGTCCCCCTAATCATCATGTTTTATCGTCTTTTTCGTCTTATCGAAATTCCTATTCAAAAAGTTTATTTTAAAAAATTTCTTTATATTTTATAATACGCAATGTAAAGCAACCCCGGGGTAATTGAACTCACGTTTGTAGTGACGTCGCTATTCAAGTCATGTTTTTTTTTAATTTTTAAACTTAACACTTTTTAGAAGTTCGTTAATTTCTGGTATCACATATGTATTTTATATTTCTCCCGTGTTGGTCCGGGCCCCTTTGCAGAATAGACCATCTGCCTTCCTGCCAGGCAGCTCGTAAAACGCGAGCATAGGCTTACCGTCACTAACACCGTGACATCTGTCTATGTGGTAGTCTCGCAGCGACTCGCCCGGATTGGTACCACCGCTTAACCTATTCCTGCCACCATAATGTCAGCGTTTGCCGTTGACGTGTTCCGGTTCGGAGGGTAAGGTAGCCGGTAAACTTACTTCTGATCAAGGCCTAACATCCCGGTCTAAGATTGGCAAAGCACCATTTTCACCTTTGGTGTGTCTAGACGGTGTGAATTTCTATACCACCTGGAAATCCGTCTGCGTCCGTCCGTTTATAATTTCAAATTTCGGGAAACCGAAACAACCAGAATAGCAATACCAGCAAATTTCTTACCTCAAGTAATGGAAATAAGTCTTTATCTTCATCTTTCAGCACATTCCATTTTGTAATAAGGGGTGGCATGAGCAAATTGATATATTCAGGCTTATTTAAGTGATGTCCAACTGAGTCTGCTAGCGTTCCAATGGCATCATATAATATAAGCAAGTTTTTGTGTTGGTATCTACTGAAGGCGTACACCAGTGTTTGTAGAATGTGTCCTAAGTACGGTACCAATTCTGTGCAAGCTTCTTCCTCGAGTGTGGCAAACGCAGAGCACGCGGCTTCTTGCACACGTTTATTGTTATCGAGAACACGTTTTAATAACTGGAAATAAAAGATAAGTTACTCTTTATTACATCAGCTACTTGCCAGTAAATGTTCCGTTAAAATCGGTAAAGCTGTTACAAACAGAGAGACAACAATTGTAAAAAAATATATTAGTATATGTATCGTATTATCTATATATTCATACGTGAAGCAAAAACTTTGGGCCCCTTTTTACGAAAATTATGCGGACGGAGCAGCATAAAATTTGGCACACTTATAGTTTATGTGTAGGAGAAGTGCAAAACACTAATTTTTTTCAATAATAATGCTTATAAAGTACATTAAATCAACAAATAAAACATTGCCCACACTACCATGCATTTGACACACACAAACAAATATATTGATGATAACGATAAAAGATCACAGATGGCGCACTAGAAAGTTTGGAAACAATGTAGTTGGTGTTGAGAAATGAAGATGGCGTTCTTATCAACAAGATATTAAAATTTATATACTTTCATATGCATGTAGTAAAAAAGGAGCTATTTTAATATTGCAAACAGACAATCAAGTTCGCCGCGGGACTTGAATCCTCAGTAGCTCAAATGGTTACAACATTTGTCGGCTTGAGACTAAAGATTCAAATCCTGTCAGGGACGAAATTTTTTCTTACTCTAGATTTTTTTACATTATTTACTTTCTAGCAAGGTAATTTTGTACATTATTAATAATAATACTTGCCTCAGTCATAACAGGGCGTAAGTACAAGTCGTGAGACTGCGCCACAACCCAGTGGCTGTAACGTGACAATGTCCAACATGTGATCGCACGGACCAACGCCTTCCGCTCGGACAGGCAACACACCAGGTACGGCACGAGGTCGGGCAGGTGCGGTAACATGCCGGCCATGCAACCGTCAGCCACCGCGCCCAACGCCAGGATACCACTCTCTTTCACCAACCAATCGTCATGGAACAGCGTCTCCTTCAGAATTGGGAACAGTACAGGCAGAAGTTCAGCGCCAAACACATTAGCCAATACGTCCAGTGCGGCCGCACTACATTTGCGTAAGTTCCAGTCTGATAGTGACCCATCATCATCACCACCTTCTTCCTCATCATCAGATTCCCCCCCACCGGCCATGTTGCTATCTCCTGCTCCACCTGCTACAATATCCAGATCATAACTCAAGAAAAGTACACATCAAAAAAAGATTACTACATATTATAAAACAAAACATATTATAAAACAAAGTCGCTTTCTCTGTCCCTATGTCCCTTTGTATACTTAAATCTTTAAAACTACGCAACGGATTTTGATGCGGTCTTTTTAATAGATAAAGTGATTGAAGATACATTAGGTTATAAAATATACATATAAACCTCCCGTTTATATGTATATTTTATAACCACGCGAAGCCGGGGCGGGCCGCTAGTTACTTATAAAAAAATGAATGTTTTATAGCAATAAATGAATTAAAGACTACGATGAAAACTTTCATGTAAGCACAGGTATTTAAGTCATTAATAATAGTATAAAATTTAAACAGAGGAATGACAGATAAATTTTAGTTTCGATAATAATTATAACACATACAATTATAATTGTAACACACGTGACATCGTATCTAAAATTTTCTTATCATATTTTTACCATTGTGCTTAATTGTATGAGATCGAGGTTTGTGGAAACGTGGTCTTATGTCGGATTCGCGGTCAGGTTCCGCATCATCTGCATCATCATCACGATCCCCACGCAGCAGGATGACATCCATCTCCGAGTAGCGCATGCCTCGCACCAAAACTGGCAATAATGCAGGTAGTCTTGGCCCTAAAACCTAATAAAATATATATAAATCAGTTAATACTCCATGAATACTGATAAATGCTGTCAGGAAATTTGCTACAACCCAAGTGGCTACACGTAACCACAGTACAAATGTGAACAGTAGGGAAACTAAGCCTAATTGTGAAACTTCATTGAAGCAAACAAGCCGAGACAAAACAAGAAGTTTTATCAATTCCCAAGCCTCTCTCAAAATTTACGTAGTCCTTTGAATTTTAACCTGTATGTAGTTACATGCAATATTTCGATGAAAAGGCGCCTGTCCTTCATAAACTTGGCTCAATGTTTCACACCTACTATTGAAGGTAAAAATCAAGATTAATTAAATAAATATCTACTTACATCTTTACAAACGTTTTGTTCAGCAAGTGACAACCAGAATTCGCAGGCCTCTAGAGCCACACCTTCCTCTGCGTCCTGTGTCCTCATTAGCATGTACTAAAAAAAAATATTTTTAATGTCATTTTTTCAAATTGTTTTTTTTTTCATTATTTGTATAGGTTCTGCAGAACCGCCGATTTGCATTACATTTTAATATTCATGTTAAGTACATAGGTAAGAAATACATTAATTTAATTACTGGAAATGTGAAAAATAAATCTATACAACATACATACATAATAATATACTGTACAGCACAGTGTCCCAAAAAATCAGAGAAACATTAAAACTTTTTTCGTCTTGATTTTTGAAGACTTCAAAATATCGGTTTTATGATTTTATTTCACTTTTAAGGTACGCAATGTAAAGCGAACAACGTGACCGCGGTTGGTAATTGATCTCGCGTCCAACGTGACATCAACGTGACGTGATTTAGTTGTATAAATATTTTTCGCAAAATATTGCTTGATTCAGTTTTATTTACATTTATTTGAACTAAGTTAATTTATAACATTGTGTACATACTTGTATGTACGCTAGCAAATAATTTTAAGTGAAAAGAATAGCTTGATTTTAAAAACTACCTATAAAAATTATTTCCGCTTTTTAAATCAATGTCATGGTTGTTGTTAATTAATTTGCCCCTTTGTGGGGCCGGTGAAAGCCGTTAGGCCATGCTACCACGTCTACCGTGTTAATTCTTTATTTTAGTCATTGGTCACTATTTACAAAGTCATATCTGTGTCTTGAGTAAAGCGTTGGTTTCGTTACACAAGCTCGTCTATAAGATTTGGTGGCAGAGAGGATATTCACGATACACTAATTTCTTCATGATTTTTTCATTTGTGCATTTTCGCTGAACAAAATTAAACTAATTCCCACCTAAATTAACCAATTTTACTCATAATTTACACAAAATTCAATAATTGTGAAAAAATTACGACCATCTTCATTCACGATGGCGCCAAAACTCCAGTGTCATGGTTTTAATTTTTGAGAAGCTGTCACTAATATCTCGCATAAAAATCTCGTGTCACATTGTGAGTTTGAGAAAAACTTCGAAACACTAAACTGGATTTTGATAAAATATTAAGTATTATTAATTTGTCTACAAGACAGTAGGTATAGTTTTCATCCCTATATCTAAATTAATTGCAGCTCAGCATCTAAATAGGTTTTTAAACATATACACTCAAGAGCAAAAAAATCGCACACTACCTCAAATTCCTTATCAGAGTACTTTTTTTAAATGGCGCTTGTTTTTTCAAATCCTATTTAAAAATATTTAAAGTGCACACACACTGTTAGCTTTTAAACAACACTGAACACCCTTAATAACCCTTAAAACCATTTCTGTAGCTACAAAAATAATGGGGCCAGTTATGCCTCGTTACAATTAGTGGTAATAAAACCACTTAGAGCAGGTATTAAACTTGAAGGGGTTGGTGAAAATGCATCATTGGCATATTAACTTGCAGTGCGAAAAGTCGGTTATCGAACACGTCAACATTCAAAACAAGAGGATGGATACCACACTCGAAACACGAGGGCCAAACTGAAAGTTTTTAGAACTGGCAACTTAAAAGCATTATATTAAAAAAATAAGTTTAAATTTTGAAAATAGAACTCTTTACCGATAATATTAAGTATACATTTCATTCATTTGTCATTTGTTTTACGATTTGGCGGCAAATTGAAAATTGTCTGTGCACGTCAGAATGAATTTAAGCCGAGAAAATTTTCGTGCAATGATTTTTTATGATTTTCGATGTCATATAAGTCAACAAGAAAGTTATGATAGACTTCGAGTGGCTTTTCACGATGAAGCCCCATCTCGTGCCACAGTTTACAACTGGTTTAATGAATTCAAACGTGGTCGAACTAATCTCACCGATGATTTGCGTGAGGGACGGCCTTCTACAGCGACAACTGAAGACAATATCAGTGTTGTGCGGCGTATGATAGAGACTGACAAAAGAGTGACCTATTAGCAGATTCGGACAAGTCTAAGCATAGGTATGAGTCAAGTGCACAAAATCCTCCATGAACATTTAGCGGTCAGGAAGCTTTGTGCCCGCTGGATACCGCATAATTTGACCGAGGCTCAAAAAGTCCGCCGTGTTGATTGGTGCCGAGAAATGATCCAAAAATTTAACAGAGGTGACTCAAATACTGTGTTCGACATACTAACGGGTGGCGAAAGCTGGATTTACTGTTATGATCCGGAAACCAAAAGACAGTCTGCTCAGTGGGTGTATCCTTCCGAAGAGTTGCCAACTAAAGTGAAGAGAGGTCGAAGTGTTGGAAAAAAGATGGTGGCCTCGTTCTTCGGAAAGACAGGTCATTACGCGACAGTTGTCTTAGAGGATCAGAAAACGGTTAATGCAGAGTGGTACACTAACAACTGTTTGCCACTTGTCTTGGAAAAAGTTCGAGAGAAACGACCTCGCAGCAGGATCCTCCTTCATCACGACAATGCCTCGTCGCACACCGCCAGGCAAACGATCGACTATTTGGCGACCTCAGACGTGGAATTACTGGGTCACCCGCCGTATAGCCCCGACCTCGCACCCTGCGATTTTTATTTATTCCCGAAAATAAAAGAAAAACTTCGAGGAAAACATTTTATGGACGCCGAAGAAGCAGTGGCTGCGTTTCAAAACGCCGTCGAAGAGACCCCTAAGGCCGAGTGGGCAAGGTGCTTTTCTCAATGGTTCCATCGAATGCAGCGATGTATTGATGTAAATGGACGCTATTTTGAAAAGTTATAATAAAACTAATAACTTGCTAGAATGCTTAGTTTTTGATTTTCTAAGAACTTTCAGTTTGACCCTCGTATCAACCCAAATGGTTGCGCTAATTGAAGCTGGTCATAACCAGAGTTTAGTAGCACGACAGTTAAATTTGAGCCGATACGCTGTACGCCGCGTATATCAGCTACAACCGCCGACGTGGCTGCGGCCGAAAACTTGCAACATTGCATCGTGACGACCGTTTTCTTGTTTAAACGTTGTTCAGCAGGGTCAACAATTCTAGGAAGTCAGACAAATAGAGATTAGTCGTTGGACGGTTAGAAGAAGACAAGCTGAAGGAGGCCTAACAGTGCATAAACCAGCTATTGGGCCAAAGTTGGCCCAAACTCACAGGCATGCAAGGCTACAGTTCGCTCGAGAATATTTAAATTAGATGTCTCCATGGTAACTACGAACGCGAAAAAGTTTACAGAAGACCAAATGAACGATTCGCCAAATGTTGCTTCTCAGAACAGAACAGTGCATGTTCTGGGGTGTCTTGTCACTGGAAGCGAAACCCAAATTTGTTTTCTTTAGTGGGTCCACTACTGGTCGTCGAGCGAGAGGCCTGAGAGCTCGACGATACGTGGAAGAGACAATGGAAGAATACGTGGTCCCTTTTACGGGTTTTGTCAGCGAAAACTTCATACTTCAAGAGAGCCATAAGGGCAATTTATAACCTAGGCCCAAGAGTTTCCCTGATAGAAAAATTCAAAGAAATCAAGATTCTAACTGTAGCATCCCAGTTTATCTTTGAAAATTTAATGTATGTTCACAAAAATGCATGTGCAATTAAAAGAAATTGTGATATTATACATTGTGTCAATACAAGGAATAAAAATAATCTTGCTGTGCATGTGTCTCGTCTCCACAGAGTGAGTCATTCTTTCATGGGCCTATGTATACAGTTCTACAATAAACTTCCTAATTATATGAAAGAACTTCCAACTAATAAATTTAAAAAACGTGTTAAATGTAAATTAAATCAAAAAGGTTATTATAACATTGCTGAATCTTTAGGAGATAAGACTGCTTGGGATTAATTGCTCCTCATGCCAATCTCTTGTAATATATAATGTATCATAACATTAATTAATGTAAATATATTTTAAAATAAGAAAAAAAAAGACAAGCCCGCTGAGTTTCTTACCGGATCTTCTCAGTGTGCGGCCGCGTTACGATCCGGTGGTAGATTTATTATAGACCCGTCACAAGTGCCTCTTGTAGGTTTATGTGAAATAAAGATGATTTATTATTATTATTACTATATTTATGCACGACAACGCCGGGTCGCACACTGCTACTGTAGTAGTGCTACAATACTTGGAGGAGGTTAATGTGCCGGTTATGGCGTGGCCAGCACGAAGCCCCGACCTTAACCCTATTGAGCACTTATGGTACGAGCTCAAAAGAGTATGGTCCAGAAATATGGCTCCTACTTATGACACCGAACTGCAAATGGCTCTAAAGGAAGAATGGGACCGTATTACGTAAGAATTTCTGGTTTCTCTAATATGTTCAATGAAGCGCTGCATAGAAGCAGTAATTAAAGCTAGAGGAGGCAATACACAATATTCAAAAACACAAATTGTTTTATTGTTCCACACAATTACCCTTTATACCTGCTCACAGTTCAAGGAACAGGTTTATCAGAAACGGTCGATTTCCAATCCTATTATTTTTTTGTCTCTACTGTAATGATTTTAAGGGCTATGGATAAGTGTTCACTATTGTTTAAAAGCTAAAAGTGTGCATTTTCATTACGTTAAAAAAAGATTTGAAAAACAAGCGCCATTTAAAAAAAATATCTGAAACCAAAATTTGAGATAGTGTGCGATTTTTTTGCTCTCAAGTGTAATAATAAAAGAGTTATGTTGCTGAAGGTGCTTTTTTAAATTCTTTAATCAAGTGTATTGTACTATTTATGTTAGCCAATACTATGCCTCAACCTCTGTCATTGTTTTAGTGTTAATATTAAGACTTTGTAAAGGTGTAAGGTCTAAAAAGTCGGATTGAATTGAAACTTTACACAATAATTAATAAAAAATTATTATCATGATGAAAATCTTCAGTATCTGAAGTCAAATTTGAAACATTCTTTTCATAAAACGTCCATCACGTACTCTGCGTAATTAAAGTTACACAAAAATCCTGTATGATCAAACTTTTTCCCTTTAAAATTTATATAATTAAGTTACCAATAGCATATTGACCGCCTGGTTGGTGAAGTGTTTCGGTTTTGATTTCGATGGGGACAGGCATTTGTGTGAAGAACATTTAGATGTCTGCATTACTAGGTCTGGGTGTTTATTAAATATATTCTGGTATCTATTTAAGTAATTCAATGTATTAGTATCGTTGACTAACACCCATAACCCAAGCATATTGCTTACTTTGAGGTTAGATTCAATTTATGTGACTTGTCCAGGGAATTTTCATTATTTATTCATATCTTTTAAGCACACTATAATTCTTTTTATGACACTTAATTAATTAACAGCCGAGTTTCAAAAACATGATACTAATCTTTATTAAAATAAACACATTGTTCAGCACAAGTATGTAATATTGCGCAAATTGTTCTCGACATCATTTCATTTTAATATATCTCATGAGATATTAAACTAAAAGAATACCATGTGCATTTGAGATGTAACTGTACTGACTGCTTCCCAAGTGGAAAGTGACAATTTGAAGTTAATGCATTATATTATATTCATAGATATTAGAGAAGGTAAACATATAGCAAACAAACAGCACCTTTTTTTATGACCAAATGTTTTTTTTTTCTAAATCCCTCAACCTTTTTTTATAGATCTTATAAAAAAATATCTGCTTCATTTTAGTTTGGCTAGACAAAAATCGTTTTTTTAGTTTTTTAAACTAAAAAAACGAATCCCCTGTTTTGGTCCGGGCTCCTTTGTAGAATAGACCATCTGCCTTCCTTGCCAGGCAGCTCGTAAAAGGCGAGCAAAGGCTCACCGTCACTAACACCGTGAATTCTGACTAGGTGGTAGAGTTTAGCAGCGACTCGCCCGGATTGGTACCACCGCCTTACCTATTCCTGCCGCCATAACGTCATGACGTGTTCCGGTTCGGAGGGTAAGGTAGCCGGTAAACTTACTTTTGCTCGAGGCCTAACATCCCGGCTCCAGGTTGGCAACGCACCATTACCACCTTTGGTGTCTCTAGGCGGCGTGAATTTCTTACCATCAGGAAATCCGTCTGCTTGTTTGCCTTCCAATATCATAAAAAAAAAAATGCTAAAACAACATTCTACAAGTAATTTACCAATTGGTCTGTAGTTATTTATTTTCTGCAAGTATACAAACTACTTTCATATATCATTAATTAAAAAACTTTCATACCTCAATTATGTTGGGTAAATATGGAACAAGCCGATCTAAACGAACTTCCAATAGTAATACAAGAGCATGGCAAACATTTTTCCTAACGTCAGGATCATCGTCAGCAGCCAAGTGAAACAAGTTCTGAAATAATAAAATATTTTTATAATAAGATAGTTAACAAAAACACGGCACCCCTGATGGTACCAGACAACTATTCCTATAGATATCTAGAAAATACAAGTGCATCTCTGGCTTGTAACCGGGTTTGTACAAGTCAATTGGCTACCGTACCCTCCGGACCAGAACATTATAGTGTCTTCTTAGCAGCTGAAACAAGTAGGTAAAGTGGTGGATCTCTACCTGGGCAAGTGACTACACAGAACTGTAGCAACTTTGACCTTAAGAGTAATGATCTATTTAAACTATGCTCCCCTCTTCTTAGCTAGTAGCCAATGCTCTATTCAACCAGTGTACTCTACCAATGGTAACCAAATGGTTCATAGGTGGGATCCTATGAACTGAATTAAATTAAAAACACAAAATTTTTACATAATTGAATTAAAAAAAACTCTAGTTTAAAGCTTACTCATATTTATATTAAATATACATATGGTAGACAGTAGAAAAACATATATCAAATAAAGATAAACTTCTTCTGACAAAAGTATAAGCAATATTTGCGTAGGCAAGGATAATTAATTTCGTCACTGCTTCTCAATTTTTAGCCCTAAACTCAGGCCACTTTGACTGTCATAAGACAGTCTTATATCTAGTAAAAAAATAAAGTACAGTGTAAACTCCATGTAACGTCACTCGATTTAACGACAAACTCTTTGAAGCGTTGAAATCAATTGGCTTTAGTTGGTTTAACTTGTATTCCATACAATGATACACTCTATATAACATTACACCCACTCTCAATAACGACAACAATTGAGTAATGAAAAGTACCTTTTAAGTTGCTAAAATTAGTAAAAACTGCGCATCTGTGCACGTTCTTTTGTCTCTTTATTATTCTAGCCCGCAATAAACTCGACTGTCGGCATCATGCTTACGGAACTTTCTAAGAAATTCGTTCTTTTGTTTACAAACTGGGATTGCTTGCACGTGTAGACTGCTTGACGATGCCAAATAAGTAGGAGTCATGGATTACAACGCTATCATATTCTTAGTTGCTCACAAACTTTCAAACTGTAAACATGGCTAGTAAAAGAAAATCACTGTGTATTGACGAAAAAGTTTTATTGATACGCGCTATAGAAACGGGAGAGAAGATAAGTGATGTTGGCAAACGCTTTGGATTTAGTCGCTCTACCGTGTCCACAATATGGAAAAATAAAGAAAAAATTCTCCAAGCTGAGGGCGAGGGAAAATCTTCCAAAAAATTAAAGAAACCTAAATACGAAGACTTGTATCAAGCTATACTATCATGGTTTCATCGACAACGCCAGAATAATATGCCTATCTCGGGACCACTCGTGAAAGCTAAGGCGGAGAATTTTGCTGAAGAACTTGGTTTAACTTCTTTCAAAGCATCAGAAGGATGGCTCGGAAAATTCAAGCAACGTCATCATATCAACTATGGTAAAATAAGTGGCGAAGCACGAAGTGTTGATACGAATGTGACTCATGATTGGATTACTAGAGTGTGGTCAAAATTCATTGAAAAATACGCGCCAAGTGACATTTTTAATGCTGATGAAGCAAGAATTTTCTATAAGTTGACTCCAGATAAAACTCTGAAGTTTAAAGGGGAAAAGTGTGTAGGAGGAAAGCTTTCCAAGGAACGTATTACGGTGCTTGTGGCTGCTAATATGGATGGCACAGAAAAAAGAAAGCTAATGGTAATAGGCAAATCGAAAAATCCGCGCTGTTTCAAGAACATTAAAAAATTGCCAGTGACGTATAAAGCTAATAAATCAGCTTGGATGACCAGTCAACTTTTTGAAGAAGAAGTGCGAAAGTGGGACGCAGAATTAAAGGGACGAAAAATTTTACTTCTTGTTGACAACTGCCCCGCCCACCCGTTTATATCAAACATTCAAAACATAGAGTTGGCATTTCTTCCTCCAAATACGACTAGTATCTTACAGCCAATGGACCAGAGGGTAATTAAAAGCCTCAAGGGTCACTACAGAAGGAAATTATTGATGGAGCTAGTCGAATCTGAAGGTAAAACTTCTGTTAATATGCTGCACGCAGTAAACTTTTTATCTAAAGCCTGGGAAGATGTGACGCCCACAACTATAAAGCACTCTTTTCGACATGCTGGACTTTGTACCAATTCTACGATTGATGAGGTGGAAACAGAACTTGAGTTTGATAGCGACGACGATCTTCCATTAACTGAGTGGATTCAACAGGTCAACATGGCAGGAAATACGGTAAATCTTCAAACCTACATCGAAGTAGACAACTGCCTGCTTACAACGGCTTCACTTACAGACATAGAAATTCTGGATTCAGTAAGAAAAACTGAGGTTCAGGTTCAAGAACAAGGAGATGAAGAAGATGAGATGGACGAGCTTGAGCCTCCACCGAGCGTTAAAGAAGCTCTGAAAGCAGCTAAATTATTGGAAAATTACTTCCTTTATCAGCAAGATGCCTCAATATCACAAGATATGAATAAAATAGTAAAAAAAATACAACAAAATTACTGGTGCAGCAAAAGGCGTCAGACAAAAATAACAGAGTATACGCAATAGCGTTCAAATAAGTTTTTTTTTTTGGAAATACATAACTTCTAACACTAGACTAAAATACGTTTTTTTTTTCGAATCCTGATTTTCCTTTCTCTCCATTTAACGACCACTCTCTATAACGCCACAAAATGCATAGTCCTTTCAGTGTCGTTATATAGAGTTTACACTGTATGTGTTTATCAATTTAAAAAATAGTTGCCTGTAAAGTAGGTTTTATGGGCGAAGATTTTACGTGACAACGTCTTTTTCTCAGTAGAATATGTGGGAGAGAGACGCAAGGCGGCGGGCCTCTCTCTCGTTCGGTGACTCATTGAAACAGACGCGAGCGGGCGTTACACTTTTTCAAGAGTGACTCTGAGCCACAACCTAATTTAAGACATTGTCACGTCAAAATATGTTAGGATATTCTTAGTCAGACATACTCTATAACAACAAAATAGTAAAATCTAATTTTTTAACAATAAATTACACAATAGAAATTACCATATACCTACCTCGATAAAAGAATCAATATGTAGCATCAGCGCCTGTGTCCTGCCCATTATGAAATAATTTACACATGCTATTGCATGACATCTGATTTTAGGAGAAGAATGTCGAAAGAACTGTAGGAATTTCGGAATTAACACATTCAAAGGCCTGTTCAAGGCATCACTGTCTAGAAGCTCTGCTGTGTCCTCACATATTTTCTGTAATGCTCCAAATGCTCCCTAAAATCAAAGCAGATAATGTTATCAAATAAATTTACATTGTCTCTATCAAATGTTTAATGTTGTCTAAGTGGTCTCGTGGTCCGGCATCGGGCTTGACTGCTTGAGGTCCTAGGTTCGATCTCTGGATCGAAAAACAAAAAAAATTAGAAAAATTATGTTTTCAATTTTCTAATAACAAAAACGTTGCCCAGGATTGGATATGTGTTCGGTTGGCAATAGGCTTGCCACCAATCATGTTGTGAGGACATGGGCGTGAAGATACATCACATGTTTAATTCACATCATCAATATAATTTTATCTACAAATTAAAATAAGACCTCAGCAAGTCAAGCTGAATTAAATATCAAAATGTTGGCCAAATATACATTATTATTATTATTAACTAAAACATCAAGATACCAAACAAAACATTTAATGGTTGCAATTTTTGTATTTTTACATCTGAATAAAGCCATTCAACTTTTTGTCAAATATATTGTTCATATTTGCTGTCAACAAGTAAATTGTGATACATAAGTTATAATTTATTATTTAAATACTCATTTTTAGCAATAAAAATGGCTTTCATATTAATTAAAATATCACTAAATTTTTGTCACATCGTAATTAATTAAAACAGTAAAAATAATTTTATAAAAATATTGTTTATTATGCTTTAATTACTTATTTACTTAATTCAATACCTGTGTGTATTTAATATGAAGTAGTGCAATTTCTTACTAATAAAAATTTGAAATAGACAACAAAATATACAGACAAAAAGGAAAATTCAGCCTAAATAAAAAAGTTTCAAAATTAATTTGTTAATCAAATTGATCACATTGTTTATTCCTAAAGTATTCGACATTGGTAAACCTATGTAAAATATGTAAAATTATAATAAAACACAAAATCAATAAAACTACAATAACTTTTGACAACACAAATTGTTTGCTTACTTGGGCAAAAATATTAAATACTTGTTATTAATTCAGATTGAAAATGTAAATAAACAACAGTTATAAAATAAATTTACTTACCTCACAAACATTATAATCTTGTGAATCAAGCATCTGACACAATGCTGGCAATAGTTCTGGCCATGAGGTGAGTTCACCCTTGCTAGCAATGGTCGTTATTATAATGCCAACTGTTGCCCTTATCAAGGGCGAAGGATCTCCGACAGCTGATAAGCATTCTCTCTTAATAAATTCGGCAACCTCCGGTAAGAAGCTGTTGTATCTAGCTTTGACATTGTTTTTTAAAATTAACCCACTCAACGACCTAGTCGGTTCTTCTTCTGACACTAATTTTGTTAACACAAATATCAAGTAATTGTTAAAATCTGGATATTTGTTTAACTCTTCCAATTTCTGATAGTAAATTGTTATGGAAATCGTAATCTGACATTGACTGTCATGTCGGAAAAATCGATCGAAATACAAGCGTTATGAAAATATACTTACCTCGAGTAATGAAATAAAACATGCACAATGACAAAAAATGTTAAATTATGAAATTAAGTATGGTAAAAATTGTGTTTATGGGTTATCTTAGGTAAAAAAACCACGCCGATATGTGCATCGACGTGAAAACTATGAAAAGGATACTTGTTGAACTGCTCTTTGTGTAGCGGTGTCCGGTGATTGAGACTCCTTGAGAAGCGTTAATATCTGTCTTAGCCCTTCTTGTTCAGGTTTCCACTCCATTTTCATAATAATTCTAATAAACGGATTTAATTCGCTCGGTCTTGTAAGAAACAACCATGCCAAAATTTGACGATTCAAAAATTGCCAGTTAAAATAAAAAAAACTGATAAGCAGTAATTATTATTGCGAACTGCCAACAGCAAAGAGTAATAATGTTATTCAGCCAAGGTAAAGTTCATTCTTGTTCAATTTTTATTCAAGTATCAAGTCTAAAATTCTACTAGAGAAAGTATTAGAGTGTTATCAGTATATTTATGACATGTATTTCTTTTGATTTTTTTTATTTTTGGTACAAAATAGTAAGCATTCCTTGAGCCAATTTCGTTACTGTGTGTCGACCTTTGATTTATATAGTAATACTAAGTATTGCGCCTCAAATGTCAATTATTGATATATAATTAAAAAACATACATAGTACATACTCAAAATGTGATGTTACTTCAATGAATTACAATAAAATCTATTGCCATTAATAATTAATTCCTAATCATTTGTAACTTTGATTGATTGTTGTTATTTGATACAGCAGTACTACTTCCCAACAAATAGCAAATACGCATTCTTGGACACATTAACTAGTACGTATAAATCTCGTTCATTGTCGTGCTGCCTATGTATTTTTGTCATTGGGCGTGTACATAAGGTAAAGAAACAGTGTTTCTGAAGAATGAGGTTATGGGCGGGCCTTGAAGCAAATAAAAAATTACGAAGCGTCCCCATTTCTTTGAAATAAAGGTCACAGCGATTACGAACTTTTTTTCTAATACATAATATAAAATGTGAAAACACACTTTTTACATACAGATGGCACCATTGAGTCAAGCCTTTCATTTAATTTCTCTGCACAATCATTTAATACAATTGTTTACATCATTTATTACTATTAGTTATTAGAGGTGTTGCATTACAATTTTCTGGAGTCGTTTTTACTTTTATGCATTGTTTTGATTAACCAAATCCATTAATGGTGGAAGTAAGCGATTTGCCAATCTGGTATGTTCTGTTACTTTTATTAACCTTCAAAACGTATAATAATTTTCAAAAATTAATTGTGATAGTTATTGAAAATAATATAAATATCATGTATCTAGCAAAAAGCCGTAAAATTTGCTACAGCTTTTGCCAGCCGTATGTTGTGAATTACATGATTTTTGGATGCGAAAGCCGTGGAACACAAAAACTGGGATATACTTATTTTCATTTCAAGTCCAATACGAGGAGAAGTATTGGGTCCAAGATCTTTCGATCCTTGTATAGGTGCTTGGCCTTCTCGAAGGCCATGAAAACACGCCTTTTTTGGAGACACGAACTCTTATATTTTGCATTTTTTTTGCGATAAAACCTTTTTTATTTTTAGTGCAATTTTAATTGTTTTTTTTACAGCTACCAATTGATATATAAATCTATTCAAAAGTTTAATGATTAAAATCAGTAAAGTAAAAAAAGTGAAAGATTCGCAAAAAAATATCGAGTATGCATATCCAGTTCTTTATTCTCCCTCGGATATTTATACCTATACCAAGGCACATCAAGTAGGTAACGACTGAAACTAATTGTAGAAATAGGAGATATCTGATAAAGGCAAATTGGTGTAAGAAAGGAGTCCCATATCTGGCAGCGCTGAAGTTTGACAGTTAAGAATTTTGACTTTTGACAAAATATGTCAATTATTGTTATTGTCAACTGTCAAGAAGTGCTAACCTACATGCTGTTTTTTTTACAAGTTTTATATGTTACAGATAGGTACTGCATATTACTACTGATATATTTAAATAAAAATGCCTAAAATTAAAACCGAAAAGAAAACCAGAGTTCACAATGAAATCGCTAAGCAAGGTAATGAATTATTTTAGGTTAGGTGTTCTGCAGGGTTTAAATAATATATATTTGGTCAATGTTTTTCGCATGGACTGTAAGAAATATATTTGAGTCATTTTCAAATTCTTTGGACCTGTGATGAAATTGCCTTGTCCTCAA
>NJDD01001942.1:8737-46457 GCA_002245505.1 Calephelis nemesis | reverse complement strand
ACGTCATGATGTGTTCCGGTTTGGAGGGTAAGGTAGCCGGTAAACTTACTTTTGCTCGAGGCCTAACATCCCGGCCTCACATTGGCAACGCACCATCAGTCAGTTTCCTAAAAATATTTCTTACAATGTAATTTACATCTTTAAAAACATCAAACAATTTCCCTCGGTCATCAAATTTGAACTTGACTGATTTTTTATTTTTGTGTTAGTTGTTGTCAGGAGAAGGTTCATATGAAAAACAAAATATGTTTAGCATTTTGAAAATTTTAGTAAAATTAACAAATACACAATTATTACGCAATTTTAGTTGATTAAGACAGGACAACGTCTGTTGGATTTCCAATAAGCATTTTTGTAAAACTTTTGTACTAATATCAATATTTTTTATAGGTATTAATCATGAAAAGTGGGATACTTAGCATCCCACACACAACTCGGTGGGTGTCCCGTTAAAGTTCTTAGGAACGGAACGTCCCGTGTATAGCGGGACGGCTGACAACCCTACTTTTCAGCTTCCTTCATCCACAAAAATATATGACAACATCATTCTGTTGCGAAGTTAAATCCATATAAATGCATGTAGTTTTATGTGGCTGTTCATCTTTCATGCCGTACCTAAAGCATTTAATGCTTAATGTACAAAAGTTGACATTCCACGACCAAATCACTTGGGTATTATTCTAGGGTGATGTCAAGAGTCTTGGACACCTTCGTGTTTGTATGAAAAAGACAGCTGGCATAATATGGGTTAGGGTACAAGCCACCACGAACTCCTTTTGGTTTGGTTCCCGACGAAAATGCAGGCGGAAATGACTGCTCTATTAGTGTGAATGAATTATGCGTTTCTGGGTCACATTGTTTATTAAATATATGGTAGGTATGTGTTAAATATTTCGACTCACCCGGATTGGTGCCACCGCCTTACCTACTCCTGCCGCAATAACGTCAGTGCTTGCCGATGATGTGTTCCAGTGAGGGTAAGGTAGTCGGTAAACTTACTATTGATCGAGGCTTAACATCCCAGTTTCCGGTTGGCAATACACTATTACCACCTTTGGTGCCTCTAGCGTGAATTTCTTACCATCTCTTTTCACCAGGAATCCGTTTGTTTGCCTACGATTATCATAAACAACATACAAAATTTCTATATATAAGAATCGTTAATTTGTTTACTTGAAGGTTAGCAAAAGTGTAATAAATGTGTAGTAAAGAAAGTTTGTGACTTGCCTTGAAGATACGTATATAATAAGCTTTATCACCCAACCGAAGTCGGACTCTTTAGTGATAGACATTGTCGGTATCATACTCAGTTAAAGGGCATTAATGTTATTCAAGTGTAAATTTCGGCACATAATGCTTAATCAGCCGCATTGATAAACTATGAATACGAACAGACAGGTGATTAATATATTAATTTTGAAGCAGGTACTTAGTTATATTTTTGAATAGACAGCAAATTACTGTTATAATGTCAACTATTATATAATCAAATTGACTTTTAATATTTTAGTGAAAGTTTCGATATGTATATACAGTCAGAAAGATTTAAAACTTTTGCATTAATTTCAACTACTATTGTGATAATCTCAGGCAAAAGGGTAATTATATATTTTTTTTTCATCTATTAAAAGAACAGAGCGCAGAGCAACCTTTTTTAAAAAAGGAATGGAGATCTAGTCTTTAAAAAGAAATCTATTAAAAATATATTTTCAATGGGTTCGACTATTTATCTCTAATTGAAGTAACGAATCAAAAAGTTTTAAAAAACACGAAATTAGAATTTTTGTCAATACTTCTAAATACCCATAATAATTTTGAATTCTCTTGTCTTCTCTTCACTTTAAAAAAATAGTCCGTATTCTCTAAAAAAAATTAACTATATTTGTTATTACAAAAATAAACCTCGGCTATGAAGGATTAAATTGTGCCTATAATAAACTCTTTTGTAAGGAGCCCAAAACTTGTTAATTTCGGTGTGGTGATCAATAACATATTTTTTATTTATTGACAAAATCAAATTATCGTACCTTCGATCCCCTGGTCGGAAAACAAAAAAATTTGTAGAAAATGTATATTTTTAATTTTCTTGGCTGCCTGGGATTGGATAAGTGCCCGGTTGGCTATAGGCTTGCCACCTATTACATTGTGTGACTTAGTGTCTACGGCTAGTCGTGGTTGTCCTGTTTGTGCCTCTGCCAACCCCTTCGGGCATAGAGACGTGAAGATAATTTTTTTACTCTTATTTGCACAAAATTATCACTGAGGTATATATATTTAGGCCAGATCAATGCAAGTAACTTGTTTAAGTAAGTAAGTGATATTTATTTAGTATGACAGACAAAACTATAACAACTATTTAAACATAGACATAGAAATAACAAAATGAATGTAACTTATATGGTTATCGACAGATAGATCCCCACTTACAGAAATCCCACTTAGGCCTAGTATCGAGACCGGTAGTGTGACCGCGTTTGGCCTCAATTATGTGATTGCTGTCCATCCTAATCCCTATCAAGGCATTACAACTACTAGACTGGACCGTCGTTAGGGTCTGTCAAATATTATTGGTCCTAAGTGCCCTTAAAGAATAATGTGTTGAGGATGAATACACAGGGCTTTTATTGACTAGGGAGATTTCGCGACCATGGTATATATTTAAGCAACATAATCACTAAGGATTGACAGTTATTTGCGTACAATATTGGCCTAAAAGATACAATAAAAGGAGTAAGTAGACCTAGCTTTTATTTTTTTTACTGGATAGCTATTCTATCATTATTGATACTAGTGGTCGCCCATTGGTCGAAATTCGACCATAATTAATTTTAATACCTTGATGATAAGAAAGTCATCTTCATTTCTCAAGACCAATTTGTTTTCAAACTCTTTAGTTTGTGTGTGTCAAATGCATGGTATTGTGGGTAATGTTTTATTTATTGATTTAATGTAGTTTATAAGCATTATTATTGAAAAATATTAGCGTTCTGCACTTCTCCTACACATAAACTATAAGTGTGCCAAATTTTATGCTACTGCGTTCTAGAAATTATCGTTGACCCGGGCCGTTCTGTATATGCATAATTGTTTTCATATCTGGCAACTCGTAAGAAGCTAACATAATAATATATTAATGTCATTACCAAAAATAATTCTGGTTGTATACGTTATTTCTGATGCCATAAAGACAGTGTCATGTTCCGGTCCGGAGGAAGGTAGCCGATAGACGCAAAGAGTATATTATAAATACTATGTAAGATAGACGTACGAGTAATAGACCTCACATGCAGTTGCACTTGTACTCGTACTACGTCTTTTTTTAAGCTGTTTGTTGTTGTTGTTTTTTAATTAATTTGCCCCTTTGTGGGGCCGGTAAAAGCCTTTAGGCCATGCAAACATGTCTTCCATATTTCCGTATTAATTTTTTATTTCAATCCCCAGTCGCTATACTATTTACAAAGTCATGTCTGGGTCTTGAGTAAAGCGGTGGTTTCGTTACACAAGCTCGTCTATGAGATTTGGCGGCAGCGAGGAAATTCACGATACCTACACTAATTTCTTCATGATAATTATTTTATTTATGAACTTTCATTAAACAAAATTAAACTAATTCCCACCTAAATTAACCAATTTTACTCATAATTTACACTAAATTCAGTAACTGTGAAAAAATTACGACCAAAACTCGTCTTTCTTTAAGTCAGTTTGTCCTTTTCTGGGGCCGGCTAAGACCTTTTGGCCACACTGCCACGTCTTCCGTATTAGTAAATTCTTTTTAACAGTCATAAGTCATTTCAGGTCACAAGTTATAATCAAAGTCATGTTAGGGTCTTGCGTAAAGTAATTGCCTTGCTTGAATAGCTATTCAAGCTCATTTAGTAAAATTTAGCGGGAACGAGGAAAGACACGATAAACTAATTTCTTCATAAATATTTCACTTGTGCACTTTAACTAAACAAAACTGGACTAATTGCCACGTGAATTAACTAATTTCACTCATCATTACACGAAGTTCAATAATTACGTAAAAACTACGACCACCTTCTTTTACGATGGCGCCAAAATCCCCTTTTTTTAAATTATTTTTGTCAATTTCTGGGATAGCCTAAAACCTTTTGGCCTTACTGCCACTACTTCCATATTAATAAATTATTTTTCTAGTTATTTATTTTCAATTCACTTCTTAACTTTCTTATAATCTTGTTTCACCCTTTTTAATGGCAATTTCCTTAACTAAGTCCAGAGGTTATTTAAGTCCTTGAATACGTCTTTAGTACCTTGAAGTTTTCACGTTATGTTTCTTCGTTAATTTCTTTTATTATATGCCATAACCTTGAATTTCCTTTACACAAAAATTATAAAATTTAAATGCTGAACGCTAAATCATCTTCTTTCACTATAACGACAAAACTTCCACGACTATGTATGATTTTTTTTTATCTTTTGTTTGTTTTCCATCTATATCTTATACCAGTTCTATCTTCTTTCTTGTTCAAGTCTCTGCCTTTTATATCGTTATGAAACACTGAAAACTCCAATGTTCACTGTCTTTTACTAGTATAGTATATTTACAGAATTACATGTACACATTACTAAGTAATATTTACACGTTATCATACATTACATTCATCAATTTACTTCTTGTACATTTTTCTTTTGTCTTAGACATTGGGTGGAACGAAACCAACCCCTCATTTTTCTTTTTTATATTTAGTCCCTTTCTGGAACACACTAAGACGTTTAGGCCATGCTGCCATGTCCTTTATATTAGTAAATTCTTTTTATTTTTATTTCTTTCTTACTCACTTCTTCAGTATCTTATAATATAGTCATTAGTCAGAAGTCGTTGTAGAATGCCATGTCAAAGTCTAAAGTTAAGCGGTGGCCTCCTTCAATGCTAGATCATTTTGTGAGATTTA
This sequence comes from Calephelis nemesis, assembly GCA_002245505.1. Lineage (NCBI taxonomy): Eukaryota > Metazoa > Arthropoda > Insecta > Lepidoptera > Riodinidae > Calephelis > Calephelis nemesis. The sequence goes on along the minus strand of NJDD01001942.1, from coordinate 41,538 downwards.
GCGGCATCGAAGAACACAATACTCTATTTTTTCATAAATGTTTCACTTGTGCACTTTAACTGGACAAAATTAAACAAACACACTAAATTCGATAATTATGAAAAAACTGCGACCATCTTTTTTTTCATAATGGCCTCAAAGCTCACCACGCTTAAATTACTATGCTACAGTTATTCTGGATTAACAAAGAAGTTTGGTCAAGTCGTTGTATTTATAGATTTAAAAAGAAAGACTTATCACTCACTTGTGTTAAGTTTATGATATTCATCAGGAAATATTAAAAAAGCTACGCAAGTAACTGAACCAATTTAACGACTTTTTTGTTTTATTATCTGTGACCCGAGGCGTAATACAAGACATAATTTATCACGCTACGCCACCCTCGGGCTGCGCACAGGGACTGCGGACAAAATCCTACCAACATTATATACGACAAATTTCTTTTAAAAATAGTTATATTTTTCCTTATTGTTTTAGTCACCTCTGTGGTCTGGGTTCGAATCCCGGGTCGGGCAACAAAAAATAAAAAAAATCGGTTTTGCAATTTTGCAATAAAAAAAATGTTGCTCGGGATTGTATATGTGTCCGGTTGGCGATAGGCTTGCCACCTATCACATTGTGGGCTTCGGCTAGTTGTTGGTGCCCTGGTTGTGCCTTTGCCTAAATCTTTGGGGATATGGGCGCGAAGATAAAAATATTATTATACCTATATTAACTATATACAAAAGATATATTAAGAGCATATAGTTGAATATTAAACTGAAAATTTAAACAGATTTTACCCCTGGAAATATGTAGATATTAAATGTTATACTTATTGTTGAAGTGTTAAATATTCACATGTATTTACACTCTTAGACATCGTGACGGTAATAACCTTACAATTAATTTTGTCTATGATTGCGGTGAATAAAAAACCCAGCAGTAATGATCACATAAAAATTACCGTACCATTAAGACGTTTATGGAGTCAAACTAAAAAAAAAACACACTTGAAACACAATTTTCTTGCTTTGGTTTTGTAGTATCTATGCGCATGTGTAAAAGAGGAAGGACGGTTTAAATATTTCTTCTAAACTTTAATTAAGAAATAAAAAATTAAGTTAAGAATGGCATTCTTATAGTCAATTTAAATAATAATCTTAAAATCGTAAATGTTCAAAAACCAACAACAAATAGAACTACCATGATCGTCAGTTTACAACCCTAAATCTGCATCGAAATCGATACATCCATTTAAAAATTATTCTACAGGAAGACACACACACACACACACACACACACACAAAGAGAGAAAGAAACTAAATGTCAAACTTATAACAACTCTTTTTCGGTTGCGGGTTATAAATGAAATTGTATGAAACAAAATTCTAGAATTTTCGTTCATTAAAAAATATTCTAGAAATCATTTCAGCGGCTATTCCCATCTAAGACGTAAAAGCTAAACTCATATAATGGCATGTTGTTTTAATTAAACACAATAATAGTATTCATTCGCGGAATGACAGTCATAAAGCGTTACAGCTTCCTTATGTTTGTACTATTGGTGTGCACTGCCAGTATTGCCAGTTTATATTTCGAAGTTCCAAGACTAAAATACCCACAATTGACTGCATCCGTATAGAACCAATTAGTTTATGTAGTTTCAGGATGAAAAATAAGACGTCCGTCATATACACGGTAGACAATGCCACCGCCGGGAATCACACTTGAATATTAACAACAGCTTCATGCAATCATCAGTCACCTTACATGCTAGGCCATAACAGTCACACATCTGTCAGTTATAGCAGTGACTGGAAAACTGAAAGCAAACCCAAGCTTTTTTTTATGTTATTAAAAGCAAACTAGCACACGCCTGATGGTAAGACATAACCGTGGCTTATATACACCATAGATGTTGTAGGTGCTGTATTCTGGCCAAGGCTTAGACTTTTTTTGCGATATTTAAAGGCAGACAAGCTGACGGATTTCCTGATGGTAAGAAATTCATGCTGCCTAGAGACTCCAAAGGTGGAAATGGTGCGTTGTCAAACTTAGGCCGGGATGTTACGCCTCGAGCAAAAGTAAGTTTACCGGCTACCTTACCCTCCGAACCGGAACACGTCAATGGCAAGCGCTGACGTTATGGCGGCAGGAATAAGTAAGGCGTTAGTACTAATCCGGGCGAGTCGCTGCGAGACTTTACCACCTATTCAGATGTCATGGTGCTAGTGACGGTAATCCTATGCTCGCCTTTTACGAGCTGCCTGGCAGATGGTCTATTCCCGGACCCGGACTAAGGAGCCCGGACCGACACGGGGAAAATTGTTATTGTGCAAGTCTATCGACTGCCATAACTTCCAAAATAGACCACGATATCATTATGGCGACAGGAATAGGTAATGTTCATTCATACCCAGTTCCTGTACCATTAGTGTTCCTGTTGGATATGATACATTTGATCTTTGCTCGCCTCTTACAAACTGCCTGGTTAGAAAAACCGGTCTACACAGGAAATCTGGACCTAAAAAAAGGGAAACCTTTGATTGAAATACGATATGATGTTCTAATTCATAGACAAGCTTCTATCAAATTAATAATGATTAGCTTAAGTAGTGGAAGATAGCTGGTTAAAAATTATGTAAAACCTTCTACATTATAATACGTGACACACACATTGACATTCCAGGAACAAATCGCTAGGGTAATATCCAAGGGTGGTGTCAAGAGACTCTGAATTCGGCGTGTTTATAAGAAAAGAGTAATGAATGTGGAGGAAGCTAGACAAGGACGTACGAATCGTGACAGTTTACATTCAATACTTTCTGCCTACCCCGCAAGGGACTTGTAACGGTGAAATTGAAAAAATGCGAAAAACGAAAGGTGGAGGAAACGAAACGTGTATCGAAATCTCTTTTTTTTTATTTTTTTAGGCAAATAAGCAGACGGATTTCCTGATGGCAAAAAATTCACGCCGCCTAGAGACAGCAAAGGTGGTAATAGTACGTCGCCAACCTGAGGCCGGGGTGTTAGGCCTCAAGCAAAAGTGAGTTATCCTTAGAACCGGAACACTACTGCAAAATTCTACCACCTAGTCAGATGTCAGGGCATTAATGACGGTAAGCCTGTTCTCGCCTTTTACGAGCTGCCTGACAGGAAGGCAGATGGTCTATTTAGCTAAAGGAGCCCGGACTAACACGGGGAATCTATACCACTTTTTTTCTAAAAAATGTATTCTCTTAGTTACTTAGTTACTTAGTTATTCTCTCACTCCACAAACGCAAGATTGTTGCTCGTAGAATCTGCCAAACTCGCAACAATCTTCGTCAAATCTTTGTATGAAAACTTGTAAAAAAAAATGTATTCTCTTAGTTACCGGTAGAGGCACTGTCCGAAGTTTTCATACAAATATTTGACGAAGATTGTTGCAAGTTTGGCAGATTCTACGAGCAACAAACGCAAGACACAGAATACCTACATGTTTATTTATTTTTTCGATTTTAAATTGTAACATAACACTAAATTTAAAAATGTTCAATAGCCTCCGACGAAATCTATACGTACCTAGCTGACCCGGCAGACGTTGTTCTGCTATTTAATTTATATGATAATGTGATATTAGCAAAAAAAAAATGGAGTGAGTTACCCTTGTCACTAAGGGGTATGAAAGATAGATATTAACCGATTCTCAGACCTACTCAATATGCTCGAAAAATTTCACGAAAATCAGTACAGCCGTTTCGGAGGAGTTCAATCACGCACATCGTGACACGACAGTTTTATATGTTAGATTTAGTTAAAATTCATTTTGATTACGTCCGCTTTCAAACAAAAATATCTGCATCGAAATTGGTTCGTCCGTTCAAAAACTATGATATTAAATTCTACGTCAATCTTTATTCTTTTTATAAAAAAAATCCGTCGGGGATTAAAAAGAAGGTAATTTTCTTTTCAGATGGTGGGTAAATGTTTGTGATCACGTATATGCAAAATACATTACTATTTTAGCCGTTACCTAGCGTATACGTATAGGGTACACTTATAGATGTCTGCATTTTAGGGTCTCGGTGTTTATTAAATTTATTCTTGTATTTAAGTATTTCTATGTATTAGAATCGTTGACTAACACCCATAACACAAGTTTTTGCTTACTTTGGGGTTAGATTAAATTTGTGTAACTTATCCAGAGATGTTTATTGTTTAATATTAATTTAAAATCGGGAATCGATTATTAAAAACGTTCAAGTAACGTGTACCAAACCTCCTTTTTACCAATTTCAACCGGTATATCTGTATGTATTAACTTGTCTAAAAACACCAGTAGTGATATATTTAGATTATTTGATAAAAGTCGCAATAGATATATTATATTATATATTAACTTATTCTGTGGTATTTTAAATGTCTAAGAACATCTTTAAGTCGTATTTCATTCTATCTGATAAATGTTGTAGTCGTTACTCCCGGCCTCTTTCAGTATCGGTACTATTGCTCCTGCACTAGTCGGCTGAACACCCAGTTTATATCTCGACTTTCCGGGACCAAAATAATCTACCATCGACAGCATCCGTTATTGAACGAGTATTACTTCTGTGGATGCAATGTTTTGGATGGAAACACAATGATTCATCTTCTTTTGAGACATAGTTTATCTATGTACACAGATGTATTACGACTTCACGAATAGTTATCAAAAGTCTTGCTTATTATAAGGTATTGCTTATTTAGGTAAGGCATTAAAACCCGTCGAAAATCTGTAGATATTCTCGATTCATTTGAGTATTGTTTTTTTAGAAAGATTTAAAGTATTTACTGTAGCAAATCTCCGTACCTACACGCCACGTGCATAAACTAGTGTAGTTTCTTTACAATAAATGTCTTAATTCTTTCTAAACAAGAAAGTAATGAAAATCATATAAATAGGTCTGTAATATCAGTGAATTTTCGATAGATCGTCTATATTTTGGTATTTAAAACAATTTTCAATACAGATATTGTTGTAGACTGACTGTTGTGTGTGTGTCATATAATAGGTCTAAAACCAGTGTTTTAGATTTAAATCATTTTAGTCTGCACGACTGCATATAGCTCTATTTTATCTCTATCGTTTACTAGCAAGGAATAGCATAGAACATACTTTTATACAAATTTCATCCTACATTATAATCCTTTGGGGGCCGATTTTTAAAACAAGTAACCTAATTTTAAACTTGGGTCTTGAATGAATATAATAGATAGACAGACAGACCTACTTTCAGATTAATATTAGTATGGATACGTCTGCTGTTTAAGTTTCTTTTTGTGGACTTGGTTCCTTGGTTAATCATAAGAAAACTTTACAATTTTTGAAATGATATACCTAATATAGGTACGTTCTTATGTATTACCGAAAGTTTTTTTAAATTTGATTATCAGTTTAGAATAGCTATAAAGGCTAGTTTTCTGCTATAAAAGGAAACTTAAAAACAGTATTCATAAAATAATATTTATATCAGAAAAATAAGCCACAAACAACAGTTTGAAATAGAAAAAGACAAAAATCAAGGTTCAAAAGTAATAACTAAAATAGTTAATATAGGTATAAAATTATCATTATCTACAAAAATGAAGCTAAAAAGATGGTTTATAATGAAAAAGCAATTAATGAGATAGAAAAATGAAGCTAAAAAGCTGATCGTTACTAAAAAGTAACCTGATTTACATCATCTAGTTTGTAACTATGGTCAAACGACTTCACCGTGGGGGTTTACGAGTGATGCATGATAGTCCTTGGAGAAGAAACCATCGGAAGTGGGACCGGTTCCGAGCATTCTTATTAATCTGACTCGCTATCCCTACGAGTCCGTCGACCTCGATGTTGCTACAAATATATCATCAAGATCTTTTAAATTTTAACTAGTGATTGGGTTTTTATAAAATTTGTAACAGTTACAATATATTTTTAATTGTGTAATCCTTTGTAGTACACAAAATGTCACAACACAAGTAAATAAGTAAAATTATATAAAAGGCGAGATTGTCTCTATAAGACATTTCTTCAAGCAAACCCAAAATAGAGAGAATAAGTAAACTCTATCGAAAGAAAGCCGTAGTAGTTACACTATTTATGACTCAAGAACGGCTTAACCGATTTGGCTGAAAATTGATAGGAAGGTAGCTTAGAACCAAGAAACCGACATATGATAAATTTTATCCCATTCAACACCGAGAAAGATAAGAAAGAACAATATTTTATGATTTTCCATAGAAACTGAAAGGGTGGGACGAAGTTCGCCGGAACAGATAGTACTTTGTATAAGAAAACACAGATACTACAGAACAAATACAACTAAAATGTCACAATAATAATCTATTAAATACTGAAATGCTCTTTTACTGCCTTCTGAAAATATACTAATGTTTGAATTTTATAAGGCAATATTCCAATAGGGTCACAGAATTAGAAGTAACAGAATGGTTATTTTACGACTTATATTCGTTTTCTATATACAACAAACGGGTCGTTTTACTTACAAATGGTAGTTTTTTGTACTAATAATAAAAAATCCAAGTACGGTCTTTTGTTATCGACTGTTAACTCGAAAAATTTTCTGTAACTACGAGCAGCGCTTCGTAACTTTTAGGCAAAACACTAATGGTTATACTAACGGATTACGGTTCGTTGATTTTATGAACCAAGATTAAGTGGAACTTATTATTTTTCCCTGTATTAGTCCGGGTTTGCTGAGTAGAATAGGCCATCTGCCTCTCTACCAAGCTCGCAAAAGGTGAGCGTAGGTTAAATTTAAATATGCCATTATCAACATCACTGCTGGTAGTAGAGTGCTGTGCAGCAACTTGTCTGGGTAGGGATCTACCACCTTACCTATTCCTGTTGCCAAAATGACTATTATGTTTCGATCTGCAGAGAGGGGTAGTTGGTATACCTGTACAATAATTGGTGTAAAATCCATATTGGCCCCACATAGGCTAAATATAGAAATACATGCTATACGTATACGTGCGGCGCTGTCTTTAGGTTAGGATTTTATACCTATTGTGCTAGTCTTTCGACAACCCTACCCCTTTGAATCGGAACATGACAGAGCCATTATGGCGGCAAAAATTGTTGCTATTACTATGACTGACTGTATATGGAATAGACAAGACGGGGACCTCTATCTAGCCAAGTTGCTGAACAGTATTTTACCACATGTAGTACTTCAATGCCAATGACCTACATTTCGAAAAAAAAGATCATCAAAATCTATTAATTGTCGGCCGAACAACGGCCGAATAATCGTTTAGCAAACGTATTAAAGTAGAATTGATAACATTCTTTTTTGAGACGGTTAAAAATGGGGCTGAAACAGCCCGCTAATATCCCCGAAGAAGTAGGTGGAAGTACATCCAGGACACCCACGACTAGCTGAAGACACTAAGTCCCCCAATGAGATGAGGACTATCGTCAACTGGGCACATATCAAATCCCAGGCAATGTTATTTGTATTAAAAAATTGAAAATATAATTTTTTTAGTTTTTTCTTGGGCGAGTCGGGGTTCGAACATGGGGCTTCAAGAAGTAAACACCGTACCGTACCGTAGTCCGACACCGAGCCGCTAGACCACAAAGACGACTAACAAAAGTATCGAAAACATATCACCATTTTTATCCTTACGTCATTATTGTAATTGTGAATGTCACGGGTGGAAACAAAGGGGCTGATAGGTCACGCAACTGTGATAGATCGATCACGCACACGTGCCCTCGGCTGGCAGCATTAGCCATTCGATAAACCTTCCTATCGATTATACATTTTATGCTTTCTTAAATTACATCTTGTAATAAACAAATGAACGGCCGTACAAACTTGATATCCTCCTTTTGGAGTCGGTCAAAACAAATGTGTTCCAAAAACTTTCCCCGGTCCGGATGCGCAGAGTAGAATACACCATGTATCTCTGTTAGGTAGGTCGTAAGAGCGAGCGTAGGTTTTAAGTTATAGCTATCTTCTTTTAATGAAAATAATAGAAAGAGACAAAACACTTTTAGCGCTGTCAGTTTAGTCTGTACACGACATTTCTACAGAAGTTTAATCTAGAAAAAAAGTATCTTTACGCCCATATCCCCGAAGAGGTAGGCAGAGGCACAACCAGGGCACCCACAACTAGCCGAAGACACTTAGTCCCACAGTGTGATAGGTGACAAGCCTGTCGCCAACCGGGCTCATATCCAATCCCGAGCTACGATTTTTTTTAATTAGAAAATTGGAAAAACCCAATTTAGTCTGTTTAATCTATCACTCTGAAAACGTTGATTAAAATCTTCACAATTAGACATGTTCGGAATAATCTGACATTTTTAAAGTGTTCCTTCTCTTTTGTTTTTCATTAACATGAAAAAGATACCGTGATTCTAAAATAAGTTTAGTTTGTGAACGGCAGAATCACCACAATTACCAAGAGAAGTGGTGATAGTGTGTGTTCAAATTGCTCGGGTAAGAATTCACCGCCTTAATGATTGTCCCATGTACCGATTCGGAGGGTAGGGAAGCCGGTAGACTTGCACAATAGGACATCCTGGCCTCAGGACAGCGACGCACATGTATATGGTGTCTACCACGGTTGTCTCTTACCATTAGGAGCCGTGTACTTTTTCGCTAATCTATTACATGAAATAAAGACATTGCTCGGGATGGGTCTATCAATTCGTATTTCTTAATATTTTTACGTGGTGATTAACAATAAAAAAAGAAAAAAAAAGTATCTTCACGCCCCTATCCCCGAAGAAGTAGGCAGAGGTACAACCGAGGCACCCACGACTAGCCGAAGACACCAAGTCCCACAATGTGATAGGTGGCAAGCCTATCGTCAACCGGGTGCATTTCCAATCCCGACCAACATTTTTTTGATAGAAAATTGGAAAAATACAATTTTCTTTTCGTTGGCCGACCCGGGATTCGAACCCGGGACCTCGTGTAGTCAAGTCCAACACCCGGACCTCTAGACCACAGAGGCGATTGATTAACAATAACAACAATAATAATAAATAATCGTGGACAAGTTACACAAATCGAATCTAACCCCAAAGTAAGCAAATTATACTAATACATGGAAATACTTAAATAGATACCAGAATAAATTTATTAAACACCCAGACCCATAAATGCAGACATCTAAATGTTCATCACACAAAGCCTGCTCCCGTCGGGAATCAAAGCCGAGCCTCGCGTGTGGTCGGTGTAGTTAGGCGTGTACGCTAGCACCTCGACCAACAAGGCGGTAAAACTTGACTTGATTGAGGTAGCTATTTAGCAGTAGGTAGTAGCTACATTAAGTAGTAAATCTTAATTTTTATTTGTTACTAAGGTTTCGTATTTTACAACACTATGAGGGTTTCTCGAAAAAGTTTTAACTAAACAAAAGCATGTCATAATGGAATTTCTGCGAATGCTAACAAGGAACCAAGTACCTCAAAGTATAGATCGGAGTAACCTCTTTATTTTAGAGTAATTTATTCAAAATAAATAAATATCAATATAAATAAATAAAGTAATAAATAAATTATTGCCTCTATGGTTTAGCGATTCAGTTATCGGACTTGACTGCCTGAGGTCCCGGGTTCGAATCTTTTTCAATTTTCTAATAAAAAAACGTTGCTCGGGATTGGATATGTGCCCGGCTGGCGATAGACTTGCCACCTATCACACAGTGGGACTTAGTGTCTTTGGCTAGTCGTTGGTGCACTAGTTGTGCCTCTGCCTACCTCTTCGGGGATATAGGCGTGAAGATACTTTTACTTTATAAATAAATAACTTTGAAAAACTGTTTAATCTGGCTACGACTTTACTTCATTCTTTACAACCCTATTTAACACTGTTTTCTTTCTGTTTTTTAATCCTTTCAACATTATCATCATCATCACTATAATTATAAAATACTTTTTTATAAAATGAGCTAGCGACATAACTAACGGGCCATCTGATACCGTTGTCTATGGGCATATTTAACATAACACAAACACATTAGAAAAGGGATTAACATACATCTTGAATGATCTCGTCATAACGGTCAGGAAAAAATGCTTAAGAAGTGAAAACTACATTCAAATTGATCTGGTTTTTGTCGTTTTTTAATCTATTTTAATTTATTTTTATTTATTTACCACTTTATTGCACACAAAAAACAAAAAAAATACACATAATATATGAGAAGTAAAATAGCACAAAAGGCGAACTTATTCCATATTCCAGCCAACCCAAAAAAAATTAAGCTTTGAAAATAAAATGGAAGGCATCGTGTACAAAAAACAAATAACTTTAGCTAAACTTAGAACAAATATAAATATAATAATCAAGTATGTAAAAACAAAACAGGTACAATTATCATAATAAAATATCATAGTAGGTTTTTTCTGAAAGGTAGATTAGATTTGATTATAGAATCCTACTACTGGCTGCCGGGGAGTTTGTTTCGCTTTTTCTTCTCCCGACTGGCTAGGTTTGGAAACGGTGATAGTTTACGGTAGACAGGGCTAATTTATCATCATTTTAAAATTATTTGTAAGGTATAACTCAAATTATAATAAGAATAAAACTATTTGATCGTATTGTATACACAATGTTATATGCACAATGTTGAATATTAAAACATTGTGTATATAATTAGTCACTTTTAAAAAGATTTAAATATTTGCACACCACAATGTGGTAGAATATGTTGGAAAGCTTAAATAATTTTGTAACAACTTCAACACGCACATTCCGCAAATAAATATATTTTCTTTCTTTCTTAAAGATATTGTGAGGTAAATACTAATTTTGTTACTTAGATGACTTACTAATTGAAATCGATGTCGGTTTTTTGAAGTATTACTGCAAAACATATAAAATTAATAGAATATACTACATCTTCACGCCCATATCGACGAAGGGGTAGGAAGACGCACAACCAGGGCATCCACGAATAGCCGAAAACACTATGTCCAACAATGTGATAGGTGGCAAGCCTATCGTCAACCGGGCACGTATCCAATCCTGAGTAACATTTTTTTATTAAAAAATTGGAAATACCACTTTTTTTTCGTTATCCGAACTGGAATTCTAACACTTGAACCGATAGACTACAGAGGCGATTAACTAATAGATTAATTTCTTCTTAGTTTCGATATTTATTAAATCATTGTTATTATGAATCGTGATTGATCTCAGTCAACTCTGGATATTTCTGTACATATTTCTATACTACAATAATTGTTATGGCTTAATAGTTTTCTTTAACAATAATCCGCCACTTTTCCTTTTTCAAATCATTACATTCGTTTGTTCTCAGTATCAATTCTTATTCTATCATCTTTATCTATCATAATATAAATAAATACGCGTCACGTTGTTTGTCCACGAGAGACTCATAAACTAATGAACCGATTTTATTCAAATTTGCACACTGTATAAAAATTAATCTAACTTGAAAGATGGGACAGTATTCACAACTTATGGTGGCAACATTATTTTTTGCACATTATTTGTTTATTATCTGGCACTACACTACACTATGTGACCAAAATTAGTGCCGAAACCGATTTTGCTAATATTTTAATATAAAATGAATTCTTATTAATTAAGTTCATTTCTTTACACATGAACCGATGAACAACATCAATAATTATTTTTATGTTAGGCTAATTATAATAGGAAAATATTCTCATGAAAATAAGTTCAGCAGAGCATAAGAAATTTAAAAAAAAGTAATATTCATAGTGAAGACATGACAACATGTCAGTCAGCTAGTAATCGGCATCTTGCCACAATCGCCGTTTGTCATCTATCCAGCTGTAATAAATACATATTATTTTGTAAATCATTTCAGCAAATACTCATCATACTGAGTATCCCTAAATTTATTTGCTCTTAGTTTCAAAATTTATCGATTGTTGCTTTTAATAAACACCTTTTTTTATTTTATTTTATTTGTTGCCATCATAAAAAAACATAACCAGCCGGGGGATTTCCGCAGAAATAAATAGTTTTCCTCAACAATAACTTGCTTGTTTTAAATCACTAGATGCGCTTGTTCTCAGTATCGATGGGTATTCGATCACCGTTATCATCAATCACAGTCCACTCTGAACACTGCATCTTCTAATCCTATTTCACTCTGCCTTCATACGCAATTTGTCATTTTGCCAGTCAAAGGATTTCCACGCTACGATTGTTGGGAATTAAATGTTTTCTCAACAAGACACATAACATGACCACTGCTCAGTTTTTCTTTCAGTTGCAATTAAAACTTCCTTTTATATGCCTACTTTTCTTTACAAACGAAATCTTTGTTCGTCAGGGTAAAGTAATTGTTAATTTCATAATTAATCTACATGTATAAAAGAAATTCGTGTTAGTTACACTATTTATAACTCAAGAACGACTTAAGGGGCCATATACGCTAAAATACGTCAGCAGTTTACTGTTTTTTTCATACAAAGCAATCATGGATCTTGGTGACAAAAATACACAAGATTAACATGAATATGCTTTACTAGACTAGTGTTTCCAAAACATGATTCATTTCACTTTGCTCGATAGAAAAAACTCAAAAAGTTAACCCTTTTTTGAAAGCTTTTGCTTTCTGTCTACTTCAATTGTGAAAATATCGACACCAGATTTAACATAAACATAGATAAGTACTATACCTAAAAGATAAGTGTTTCAGTTTTTATACTTTTTTTCAAATTACTTTTATAGTGTCAAAAATAGTGATTTGTCACTTAAAACGTTTACTTTAGAGCGCCATTGTTCATAGTAATCATGGAACGGGGGAGCGCGGTGATTGGCTGTTCTGGCTGACTGAGTATGGGGCCTTAACTGATTAGGCTAAAAATCAATGCGAAGGCCGCTTAAAACCAGTATAAGGACATTCAGGTCACTTTTTATCCCGTTCGATTGTGAGCAAATTAAGAAATCAACATTTGGATTTTTTATAAACAAGCTGAATGGACTCAATATCGCCGGGACAGCTAGTTGATAATAAATGACAAGAGACTCAGACTTAATTTATTTTGCATGTAGGTATGTGTATGTTATTCATTATCTCCTTACGTTTTTCACCTTCAATCTTTATAAAAGAATTTTTTAGCAATCACTCTACAAATACTATCAAGTATCCACCATATTCACCCGGAATCTCTCCAGTCGATTTTATATTTTTCCTAAACTCAAATTACCACTTTGTGGCAGCCGTTTAAATCGGTACTGTTAAGAGAATTTGCGGCGGAAACTAAGGGGCCATCCATAAACTACGTCACGCGAATTTTGGAACTTTTCGACCCTTGTCACAGGTTGTCACATTTTTAGAACCCCGTCCCCCCTAATGTGATGTCACACATTTTTCAAACTTATGCATGTATCTAAAAATAGTCAAAAGAAAACGGTTAAGTATTTTCATTTTTTTACTTATTTTTATTTAATAATCTTTAATAAATTAAATAAAAGTTTAATAAATGTCTGCGCCCGAATTAAAAATTAACATGTTTTTTTATATGATCCACACTGCTCCTGACCCAACTAGGTATTTGCCATGAATTAGCCAAAAATTTAAACCCTTACCATTCAAAGCTGGTAAACTTTAGTGTCTCACTTGCATTACAACATGGTTTTAGGAATCAAATATTTTTACGGAAGAGATAATCTTGTAGCGATAGTGCGAAATTATTAATAAATTTAGATTAAGATTTATCTGTTCAAAGTTTTTTGTTCACATATAAATTTCGTGTTTTAGTAACTTATAATGTGACGTCACAAGGCTTTCGATCCCCCCCTGCCCCTTGTCACATAATGTTACATAAAGATGATACCCTCCCCCCCATTAACGTGTGACGTAATTTATGGATGACCCCTAAACAGAATTCCGGAAACAGCATTTAAAAATGTTTCGGTGATTGGATTATTCGTTGTCGTAAGTATATAGTTCCTGAAAGAGCATACTTTGAAGGTGATAAAATAAATTTTGATGAATAACAAACATTTTGTGTAAGTATGGATCTTTTTCTGGTGCTTTCTTTTCTGAGTACATTTTTGTTTGTTATTAATACGTTTTGCAATAAAGTTTATTTATTCCAGTCTAAAAATAAAAGTTTCAAATGCAAAGAGGTCATCAAAATAAGAACTAAAACGTTCCCTTTCTCTGTTTCATTTTACAAGGCGGTGCGATTTATTCACGCAACCTACACGTTTCATTTCCGGCGACGTAGACTGTGTGAATTTCTTTGTTTCCGAAATGAGTGCCGCTGTTGACCCGACCGGCCATTGCAGCTACTTCTAAGGCCCCGCTTTTCTTAATTTAGGTCACCATATTCGCTGTCACAATTAAAATATTATTGAAATTGAAATTTTGCTTATCTGCTCGCATTTTATGAAAGGTGTATTTTATAACTATAATTCTTTTGTTTAACAAGATTTTTATTTCGTGATTTCCTGAATACTAAAGCTATTATGTTAACTCGGAAATTAGTATTCACGCAATCTTACGTTGACAAAATATATTAGGTGTTCCTTACAGTGTATAGAATTTAATGTTGTGTTGATATTTTGCTTGTTTTATTTTTCTTTTTTGTTTTCTTATATTGTGTTTGTCTTTCGTTATGTGTATTTAAAATATGCTCATGTTTTTCTTTCATTTTAGATAAGTACCCGATGCACTTTTAAATATTTGAATCTTACATATTAAAATCAATGAATGTTGGTTAGTCTCGCTAAAACTCGAGAACAGCTATCAAAACCCGGAAAAATAACAGCTGGTCTGATTTGGCAAATTTGATTTCGAATTATTTGTGGAAGTCCAGGGAAGATTTAAAAGTTAGGAAAACCGACATTTTAAGGTTTCACATACAAATAGAACAGCTGAAAAGAAAACCAAAGTCCAGGGAAGGTTTAAAAGATAAGGAAAAATGAGAAACTGCGAGGAAACTAGGAAAAACAACATTTTAATTTTTCTAATAAGAACCATACTGACTGATTTAACGCAATTCTCCGGGACAGCCAGTGTTACTCAAAAATGTCGAAATAAATTATTACAATGAGTTGTAGTTTTTTAATTTTTCGAAAAACGATGTTCTTTCTTAATTCGTTTTTGGTCCAACTAAAATCCAGATTTAGTTTCTTGATATGTTTTGAGGTTCACATGCTCAAATTTAAAGTATTTCTGCTACTTTGCTTCCATAGCTTGGTGATGACATAAAAACATAAAGCCACAGAGTCAATTCAAATTAAAATATACGTTCTGAAAACCGGAAGCCTATAAATTTGCTTAAAACTCGTTTTGGCCAGATTTTTATCAATGGCACAGATACAATCGTTAAATATGCAAATCTAATCAAACACCACGGAAATTCATTATTAGCTATAGCTAATAATGTTACTGGATTTTTAAACAGGTTTTTTTCGAACTCGAACATATAGGTTCGAATCTATACTAATAATAATACGGTCTATATTCTTATTCTAAGAATCTAATTTACATTGGTATAATATTATTTGTGTGAATTTCTTGGACCTGTTCTACATCTTTATTAGTTTTGTTTGTATTAATGAATAAAAGATGTATGAAAAAGGAACAACATAATAAATTGTCCGTTTTTAAATGTTAGCAAGGGAAAAAATCGAACTATACTTATTTTTTTAATATAGATAATGGATAATATTTGCTGTGTTTATTTCAGGACGGAAACAGAAAATTACAGTCATCAAGCATTTATGTTCGTTATTACCTCTGTGGTCTAGCGGTCTAGCGTCGGACTTGACTTCTTGAGGTCTCGGATTCGATCTCCGGGTCGGGAAAAAAATCAATTTCCTAAGATATAAGAAAAACAACGTTACCCGGGATTGGACTCGTGCCCGGTTAGCGATAGGCTTGCCATCTATCGCATTGTGGGACTTTTATCGTCTTATTAATAAATTTGGACTAAGGTAGGAGTAAAATTTTGTTAGTCTCTATCATACGGTAATAAAAACTTTAATACCAGACTGAACCTAGGAGTACTTTACTCCGTTTTTATTAATAAGACGGTTAGTGTCTTTTTTGTTTTGACTCTGCCTATTCCTTTGGGGATATGGGCGTGAAGACACTTTTTTTAGCTGTCATCAAGTATTTAAGTTTAAACTCGTACTTAAAGGTATGGCTAAAAATTATCCTCGTCAAAAAAATTAGGGAATAAAAAGTGAAACAACTATATTTACATATTAAGGGACCGCAAAATTATAATACGTTTAAACATTTAAGTAGCAGAGCAACAACAGTATTTGTCTTTGGAGAAATTCCTAACATATGAATACAAACCTATTAGGTAAAAATTTCTAAGAAATCTCAAAAAAACGTTTTCATATAAATAATATCTATATTGGCTACTCACGAATAAAAAAGTTGACATTTATATTCACGAGTATAAAACTCGCCCACGCGTATTATTTCTGCCACCGTAAAGTAGGCATCAGTCATTAATGTCCCAAACAGACTTCGAAATCGTTTCTATCTTTTTAAATCACGACACAGGTGTAATGTATACAAAAATGATTTGCTCCACAGCGACATTTATGTAACTCGTCAAACCGGTCAGTCGTTTATTCTTATATACCTTTCGAAGAATTGACTAGAGACTTTTATATTGCAATTATATCTGAGTGTATAATGTTTTCCTCAAGATAACTCTCTTGTTTATTCTCACATTGCATGTAAACGTGATTTCATATCAACAGTATCAATAAGCGTAGTGTAAATCATGTAACAGTAAACAGTAAAAAATTACCAATTCAAATTGTTAGTCTCTAAACAGTGTGTCTTTCGTAACATCAAGGGATAGGATTACATGTTTTTTGTATGTTTGTTAGAAGATTACTTGTCCAATAGTCTATTGACGTTCCCTTTTAGAAAGATATAGGTATATCTAGGTAGGTACCTACGTAATGATTTCGAGGAGTCCTATGTTAGTTTTATCATGATCCGTCTAGTATTTAATGGGTATAAGTAACAATGTACACATTATTTAAAGTAAGTAAGGGGCCGTTCAAGTATTACGTGAGCAACATGGGGGGACGGGGGGGTCTTTGCGTTGCTTATTTTGGATGACGTGGGGGGTAGGGGAGTCTAGATAATGATTGCAAATAATGCATACATTTAGACACTCGCTTTAGACCCGAGTAGGGAAACTATTATATTATTAAAAAAAACAATAAATTTATTGACAAATGTTTACGTAATCATGGGGGGTGGGGGTTAGAGCTTTGCTTACTTTTGCTGACAAGGGGGATGGGGGGGTAAATAAATGTTATAAATCTGCTTACGTAATACTTGAACGGCCCCCAACTTAAAAACTACTAGTAGGTTGTTTATAAAATTTATGTGAGATAATTTCGGAGATTTTTGCTGACTTTTGGAAAAAGAACAAAAAATAAGTGTCAAATCGCGACGTACCCAATGAAATAGAGACGGATTTTGCAGTTTTGTTGCGGTTAATTATCAAATATATTTTAAAACGTATTTTAAATTGGTCCTACGTTATTTAAATGTATATGCAATTGTTGTGTGTTAATATAATAATAGAAATAAAGTTACTATTTGTAACTAAAAAACGGCTGAATCGACTTTGCTGAAATTTGATAGAGAACCAACAGACGGATGGATCTACGATACTTTTTATCGCATTTGACTGCAAGGAAACTAGGAAAAACAGTATTTTAATTTTTGCCATACAAAAGTTTAAATAAAAATCACCGGAATAACTAGCATTTATTAAAAAAACTTTCGTACAAAATATTTTTGAAGTTTGCAGTTAGAGCAGTAAAAAAATAACAATGAGATTAGAAAATAATACAGTGTATTCTGACGAAAGTTTTATCTCACTTCAAAATCATAAAAAGTGTTTATGTGAAAGTGAAATTGTAGTAATTTAAGCAAACTGTTGGGAAGATCTGTTTACAAGGAAAGTACATCGAATTAAGATCTGAATTTTCGCATGGCATGAAACACGAACGCCATATTTCAATCGTTTAACAACATCGTTAAGCACTGGCATTTCAGGGACATAGGATTACAAGTAACCATATTGCTATCGCAGAACTGTTAAATAGCTCTTTTCGTGATTATTGTTAAATGTTCTTGAGGTGATATGATTCTTCGACGTCAACAAAATTTAAACATTTTCTTAATGTAATCTTTCTTTCTTCTTTACATACCATAAATTATATCTTGCTACTGCATCATTATTATTATTATGAAAGAAGGCTGTTGCCTCCAGCTTCGCTTTTAAGATTATTTTTTTAAGTTATTTGTTTGTCATTTTGCAAGGTATTATTTTGGTGTAACAAGTTATGTCTTATTTTATTTTTAAAATTTGTTGTCTCAGCACCTTTAAGCTTACCTACATATCGTCACGCCAAATCACTTACGGGGTAGACAAAAAATATTAATTGTCAAATGTCACGATCCTTGCAGACTCCACATTCATTGGGTTTAAACTTTGGTTAAAAACTGATAATGACTAATACATATTAAACGTTGATGAAATAACTATATTGATGAACAATAAGTAGTATTTTAGTCTGATGTTCGGTTTTAATTATTATTAACTAAGAAATCATATCTAAAGTCATATTAAAAAAATGTCTTATATTTCGGTAACCTCCGCTCTAGGCTTCATGATCTAAAATATTTGTTACTGTGTGATCCTTTTATCACTTTTTGTTTTTACCGGATAAGAAAAGTATGCTTGTTTGGCGGTCACTCGACTATTAACTAAAGAATTTGAGTTATTTTTTCGAAGTAAATGATTAAAAATAGTCCTATATTAATTTGATCAAAGTCTGACAAGTGGTTTATGATATTAATTTAATAATTTTTATTTTTTGTCAGTTTTACTACACTTTAATTAGCAATTCATTAATTCCTTGTATTAGCATCTGCTAACTAGACTATCATCTTAACAAGACTGGCTCTGTTCACGGGTAAATGAAATTTAATGCAGTTTTAATGTTTGCTTTGGAACGGAAACTTATTAGTCGCGCAAATGGCTGTGCCAATTCTATGATAGATAGAGCTCCAATCAATAGACTAAAACTGCTAGTCATTATAATTAAAATGCTTTAGTTACGCAAGATAACTCTTATGTAGACCAAGTTCATAGCAATTAAGATACTGTGCAATTCATATTCCGTTATCTATTATACTGCCTCGTTGGTTGAGGGGCTAGCGTACACGCCTAGCTTTACCAAGTAACCGTTAGGCTTGGGTTCGATTCACGACGGGGACTTCCCGACATTTTTGTAATGATGATTTAGATGTTTGCATATGAGAGTCTGGGTGTTTAATTAATTTATTCCGGTATGTATTTCAGCCTTTCTATGTTTTAGAATCGTAATATAATCGTAGAATAAGCTTGTAATATGCTTATTTTTGGGTAAGATTCACTTTCTAGGAATATTTATTTATTTATATTTATTACAATTTTTTTGTTTTGTTAACAAATTTAATTTGGCATTATGTAGATGTGTAAATTTTATGAGTTTTGTTCAGCACCTGTTTTAGTGTTGTAAAAGTATTTTGATTCCATTAGAAAATTGTATCTTTGATGTTGCAGAAAAAAACGACGAGTTGCACTCCGGGAGTACCGGCAGAAGTAAAAACTTGCTTGCGCGAATGTCCGTATTGTCATGTTTGTGTACTATATCGCAATAAATGAATATTGTACTCTACCACATAATGATAGTACTTCTATACTGATAATTGAAGCAATTCGTGCAAAATTGTTCCCTAACCATTCCAAAATATCAAAAATGCACATCGTCAATAGTCAGGTTTTTACTTCTGCCGGCACTCCCGGAGTGCAATCCGTTTTTTTAGACTGTAGGCGATTTGCTCGATTTAAAATTATTAGATATAAAGGTAGTACAGTCAATCCAATAACTCGTTTTATGCTATCGGTTGCAATCAAACAAATCTGTCAGACAACCCTGGCCCATATACATCATACATGTCATAGGTGCGTCGCTGTCCTGTGATCAGAATGTTAGGCCTATACTGCAAGTCTACCGGCTACCCCATCCTCCTGACCGGAATTAGTCATGGCGACTGGAGTAAGTAAAGCGATAAACTACTACAGTGGCGGTCACGTTTGCTCGATGCCTAACAACCCGGCCCCTGGTTGGCAACGCATCATTACCATCTTTGGTGTCTCTAGGCGGCGTCAATTTCTTACCATCAGGAAATCCGTCTGCTTGTTTGCTGTCCAATATCATAAAAAAATCTTTATGTTAACTTCGAATGTGGTGGTCTAGTAATCCGGTGTTAGCAATGACTACTTTCCGCGTGTCGGATGTGTTTTTTTCAATTTCTAATAATAACAATGGTGGATGAGTATCCGGTTGGAGATATTACATTGTGTGATTAAAGTACCTTCGGCAAATCGGGGGTACTCTGGTTATACGTCTTTATTCTGTGGTCTAGCGGTGCCAGGTTCGATCTCCGGGTCAAGCAAAAAAAGGAGAATATGTGTATTTTCAATATTCTAATAAAAATAGCGTTGGCAGGTATTTATTATATGAGCTCGGCTGGCGATAGGCTTGCCACTTATTACATTGCTTCGACTAGTCGTGGGTGCACTGGTTGTACATCTTCTTACCCCATCGAGGTTATGGGCGTGAAGATTATTACTTAATTAAATACAAAATGTAGGTATCACTCTTGAACTGTTTGTTCGTTTTTCCTTGCTCGTAGATAGAACACAAACTTAAGAGTTTATGAATTATTCAAGATATCATCATCTTTCAATCAGTTTACATTCATTAGCTACGGTATTATGTCATCACCCTCGCTACTTGGCTATTTCCTACTGACGCGGTTGATGCTAATTCGTATGAGTCGTCGATAATTCTTCGGCCTTCAGCTAGAAGTTACTGTGATAGCAAAATATTTTTTTGCCTCTGTTCGTCGGCACAGCAGCCGTATCTCATTTTTTGTTCATACTTGTAATAGTTTAGATCATAAATACTAAACTAGGTGGTAGAGTTTCGCAGCGACTCACCCGGATTGGTACCACCGCCTTACCTATTCCTGCCGCCATAACGTCATGACGTGTTCCGGTTCGGAGGGTAAGGTAGCCGGTAAACTTACTTTTGCTCGAGGCCTAACATCCCGGCCTCTGGTTGGCAACGCATTATTACCACCTTTGGTGTCTCTAGGCGGCGGGAATTTCTTGCCATCAGGAAATCCGTCTGTTTGTTTGCCTTCCAATGTCATAAAAAAAAAACTAAAAACGGTGATGAGTTTTATCTGTCTTTTGCAAAGGACTAATAGTTATTATAATCTTCATATGTATATATTATATGTCACGTTGTTTGTCTGTCGTGGAATACTTTTTTTTATAGAAGAGGAGTTAAACGAGCAAGTGGGTCACCTGATGGAAAGTGATCACCTCCGTCCACGGACATCTGCAACACCAGGAGTATCACAGATGCGACTACTTAACCGATATCAATCAAATTTGCACACCGTGTGCAGTTTGATTCAACTTGAAAGATAGGATAGTTTTTCATCTCTATTTATAATCAAAAAAATTACCATCCGAGCGAAGCCATAACAGGCTGGTGGTAATTAATGATTTTGGAGCTGCTATTCTATAAAAAACGGATTTAAGGTCCGCCACACATTTGGAATTATGTTATGGAATTGTGTTTTGAAAAAATTGGAACTCAACATACCTATTAAATAATCTGTGGACCTGCCACTCACAGCAGATAATTTTCGCACGGAATTTGAGTGGATTTTGTAAAGGAATTCCGAACGTATGTGGTGAGCCTAATAGTCGACTTCCCGAGGAACGTTTCGGACCACAAAACATTAGGCACCAACCTCAAAATTAGGAGACAGAGTTGGTGATTTAGGTAAAACTTGCAAAAAATAGACTACAATTTAAGAAAGAACAACAAGAAAACAACTTATCCGATTTTTAATAAGCATTAGACATCCGAATTATTACATATCTTTTTTAAATAGCATCGTTAAAAATCATAAATTATTGGCTGTTTAGTCAGATTCAGACTCACAAACATGTAAAAAATGTGCAGACGAATTGAGAATCTCTTTTTAACCGACTGAAATAAAAAAAACTGAATTTAGCATCGATGTTATAGCCCTGATGATGCTTAAATAGTCAAGTCAAGTGGCTAAAATACAATAATAATAAATATACTGTGGAAGGTACAAGTAAAGTTATTATTTCTTTTCGAAAATAAAATTATACTCCTCTGTGGTCTATCGGTCCAAGTATTGACCTTGACTTCATGAGTTCCTGAGTTCGAATCAAGGGTCGGGCAACAAAAAGAAAATGTGGTATTTCCAATTTTCTAATAAAACAAATGTTGCGCGGGATTGGATATGTGCCCGGTTGGAGATAGGCTTGCCACCTATCACGTTGTGGGACGTATCTTTGGCGAGTCGTGGGTTGTGCCTCTACCTACCTCGTGAAGTTACTTACTTTAAATTAACATTAATATCATATCACATTCCATTACGAACTCTTACTATCATCGTACTCATAATGAGTCATTAGCAAACAATACGCGCAGGAAGCGACTGTTATGAGTATAGTACCGTGTAACTTTCACCAAACATACTGTTACGGACACTTTGTATATTTGTGAATTGTGTTACGTTCTTTAAACTTGTCATCATTTGTATCAATTGTTTATGTTTATATAAGCATTGTCTACCACGCCTATTCTATTTGCTATTGCTTAAGGCCCGCAACATAATTTTGGGATTTTGTTACGGAATTCCGTTTTAAAAAAATGTGAAAGTAACAAATCCAAAAAAAATCTATGAACTTGCCACATACTTTAGGAAGTTTTCCGTACGGAATTTGAGTAGATTTGTACGGGGCGGGGAGGATAAAACGACCGCATTTATGACGTTACTACATTGGTCAGTTGTTGCCCAAATATTTTATGTCAATGGGTAAAACTTAAACTGTTGGAATACCGTGTTAATCCGAGTTCGCTATGTAAAATAAACCATTTGCCCTTCTGCCAGGCAGCTCTAAGAGGTGCAGCAGATTCCCAGCCTTATCTATTCCTGCTGCCATAATAACTATCATGTTCCAGTCCGGAGGGTAGAGTGGCTGGTAGACTTACACTTTTGGCCTAATTTCCTGGCTACAGGATAGTGCATCTATAACATCTATGGTGTCTTTCTGTCCAGGGAACAAGCACACATATTTTAACATCAGGAAATCCGGATGCTTGTTCGCTGACTTAAAAAAAAATATCCTTTGATAAGAGGTTAATTACTTTCGGTACACTACGTTGATCATTCATCGTCGTCCAAACATTTTATTTCAATATGTAAAACTCAAACAATGGCAAGTAAAACTTTGCTTGATATAATCCAACGCATTGGATGTAATAACACCTACATTGTATCACACTGTTTAAAAATAGTCCACGTATTGCAGCACAGGGTTATATTTAGTGCTTGTAGAAACGCACAGCAGACATAAGTTTCAATCTGAGCGTTTCCTGCGTCTCTGACATCTCAATTGCTGCTCTTTTGTAATCACCAATTTGTGCCACTTGGAGGAAAACTTCCGTCGTCACACGCACTCGATAACAACGTGACTGAATTCCACAGTTCGACTTCGTACTTGGACAGTAAAATGATTTAAGTGTCTGATACAGAATGTAGCATTTTAGTGTTAATATCTATATATTAGTAAGTGTAATACGTGATGCCAAACCTTTTTACGAAAATTGCGCGGACGCAGGAGCATAAAGTTTGGCACACTTATAGTTTATGTGTAGGAAAAGTGCAGAACGCTAATATTTTTCAATAATAATGCTTATAAAGTACATTAAATCAATAAATAAAACATCACCCATACTACCATGCATTTGACATACACAAACCAATGCATTGATAATAACGATAAAAGAACACTGACGGCGCACTAAAAAGTTTTGAAACAAAGTAGTTGGTTTAGAGAAATGAAGATGGCATTCTTATCAACAAGATATTAAAATAAATTATGGTCGAATTTCGACCAACGGGCGACTACTTGTAAAAATAACTACGTTTATAAAAACCGACTTCAAAATTAAAACGGAACAAATAATAGAGATGTAATATTTATGATATACTTATAGTTATGTTTATTTAATACTTTGTAGTTTACTTTTGATATGATTTGATTTGAATAAAAATAAACATCAGGAAAAGTGAAAATAGATAAAAAAAATCTCATAAAATAAAAAATTGCAAGCCTACCTGAATCAAAATTTTATGGGACCAATTCGAAACTATTCCCCATCAAACAAAATAAGATTTACGTACCTAAATCGGTTCAGAAACCTCGTAGAAATCGGTGTACATACATAAAAAAAATATACTGGCCGAATTGAGAACCTCCTAGATATTTTTTTGAACTCTGTTAATAAAGTGGAGCAAAAGACTTACTTAAATTATTTAAGAGTCTATTTTATAATCTCATATCATTTTTTACAAATTTATTGCAAGCATAGTAGGCAATAGACCTACTTAACTAGACGATAAATGATTCAAAAGTCTGTTACATAATCTTATACCATTTTTATACAATTTTATTGTAAGCATAATAATAAGCAATAGAGCTACTTAAGTACACAATAAAATAATTTTAGTGTATGTTACATGAGCTCATATTTTTTATAGTATTTTATTGTAAGCATAATAATAAGGAATAGCATAATAGCATTTAAATAGACAATATAATGACTTAAGAGTCAGTTACATGATCTCATATTATTTTTATACAAATTTATTGTAAGCATGAAACTTAACATAGACCTACTCAACTAGACAACTAATGAATTGTTTGATATAGATGTCATATTCTAGTGTTGGTATATAATCAAGCAAAAGACTTATTTAACTAGATATAAAAGTGATTGAAGTCTAATATTGAATCTTATATTATTTTAACACAATTTTATTGAATAAAAGTAGGCTTGCTGTGATAGAAAATAAAATTATATAAGAGTTCGATAGTTTTAAAATAATTGTAAATTAAAGTTTTAAGGTAAAATTTTAATCTTTGTTTAAAAGTATCAAATACGCTTACTTTATTAGAAAGTTAAATGATTTAATTATATTATACGGAACTACACATTTTCTTGAACAACATTAGTATTAATATAATATCAATCAATAGACTAAGACTATTATTTAGGAGTCTGATACATAATCCTATTTTTTTTGGTATTCTTTTGTCTGTGTTATAGTAGGTAACTGGTTTGCTTTAACAGACAATAAAATGTTAAAAGGAGGTTACCATAAGTTTAGAAAAATATTATTTCAATAATACTTGTCATCAAAGAGAGACAACCTTATAACGTATGCAATAAAACTGCTTTATACGTGGACTTTTAGCAACATGGAAATAATACTGCTATAAGTGTTCATGGTAGAGCCCCAGATCGGTGTATTTGTTGGTTGTGTTGCCATTAGATATTAAATAACGGTGTTAATTGATATTGGTAATTTTTATATGAGAAGATCTTAACTGATATGTGGTAATTGTATATTTATTGAATGCGTTATCACTGATTTTTATGTAGGAAAACTATTTTATCTAAAGATTTAAAATGCATGCTCGTCAATAAACACACGAACTAAGTAAAAACCTGGCAACGCACTGTTAGCATCACTGGTGTTTATAGACAATGTGTTTGTACGAAATACGTTCGCTTTTTAGTCTTTCTATAGGTTTTGTATGAAATATATTATATTTGCCTATCTCTAACATGATTATAAAATAAAAAAATATGTGTTTGCGATTCACACACGATAGAAGTGAAACTTCAGTAAATCGACAAACGAGTGAGATGAATATATATTTGTGTCTCTTACCTGTCGTTTTTCGTTGCACCCGTTTTGAAATCACAACGATTCTAAAGAAGTTCACTTCAAAAAAAGCTAGACAAAACCTACATGTAATGTAGCTAAAAACCATCTAGATCACGTCAACTTTCAAACAAAAACGCTTCGAAATCGGTTCGTCCATTCAAAACTTATGATACCACAAACACACACATACACAGAGAGAGACACGTCAAACTTATAACACATGTTGTTTATCATCGTGGTTTAAAAACATTAAATGTGTAACAATTAACAGTATGACCTTTTAAAGACAGCAATGAGAGTATGATCGATAGAAATGGCATTTACGTAATCAGGAAATTCAGTAACAAAAGAAGTAAGCTCAATGTGCCTAACAATGTGGAGGCTGCAGAACGTGTTTGGGATGGTGAAAGCGTCAGAGGTTACGACCGACTGCACGTCACAATATTGTAATGGCAAACACACTTTCGGTCCGCCATACCAGTGTAACCCACATTGTTGGATCCAAAAGGAACATACTAAACAATGGATTATTATTTCTATGAGCTTGACTTTCTCTGTTACTCAGCATAATGTGAAGCATTTGAGTTTTCTTTAAAATGATTTTATTTCTAAAGTTCTTCTAATATACGTATAAACACATTGGTGTGATTTTGTTGCACATTGAACTAGTTGTTATCGCTATCTTCTTTAATCGAAAGTAATAGAAAGAAACAAAACAGTCTTAATGCTCTGAGATTAGTTTGTAAATTGATAACTGTCAGTTTTAATATATTCCTCTGAAAACGTCGATTAAAAATGTTTTTTAGATCTGATATGTGTAAAATTTTCCATGTCTTTTGGTTTTGGTAAAGGAATCACCTCAAAAGTATAATTCAAAAATGTTGTTCCCCGTGTTGGTCCGGGCTCCTTTGTAGAATAGACCATCTGCCTTCCTTGCCAGGCAGCTCGTAAAAGGCGAGCATAGGCCCACCGTCACTAACACCGTGACATCAGACTAGGTGGTAGAGTTTAGCAGCGTCTCGCCCGGATTGGTACCATCGCCTTACCTATTCCTGCCGCCATAACGTCACGACGTGTTCCGGTTCGGAGGGTAAGGTAGCCGGTAAACTTGCTTTTGCTCGAGGCCTACCATCTCGGCCTCAGGTTGGCAACGCATCATTGCCACCTTTGGTGTCTCTAGGCGGCGTAAATTTCTTAACATCAGGAAATCCGTCTGCTTGTTTGCCTTCCAATATCATAAACAAAATGATATTTGAAATTGATTCAGAAATGGCGGAGATATCGATTAATAATATATACATACATAAAAAATATAGAAGCCGATCATAGGAGGATGTTACTCATCCGTTTTCTAAAGTCGGTCAAAAAGGCGTAGTACTCAAATAAGGGTATAAAAATAATTCGTAATGATGATAATCATTTCATCGATCAAACAATATAAATAGATTAACGGGCAACAGCATGCTTTAAACAGGCGACTCTAGTCACCGTATAAGTATTTAGATATATCCGATATAAAGGCTGCAGTATTTCATTAGCGAGGTGCAATGAGGCACAAATTGGTCGACGCAATTGCGCCGGGCCGGTCCAATCTCATTAACCGGCCAGATTGATAGCCCCTGGAAAATGCTTCAAATTATTTTACGCTACATTGACATTGAATATTCACGACAGCATCGGCTACATGAAAGTACGTACTATTATTTTAAAGTTATTATCACGTCCGTAGTGTAATCGTTATTCGAAAATGTTAAATACGTATTATTATTTTAAAGTTTTTATCACATCTGATGAAGACGAGTTAACAATAACATGTATAATTTTAAAGTTTAAATCACGTCTGCAGTGTAAACGTTAATCAAAAATGTTAAGTACGTACCTATCATGTGAAAGTTATTGTCATGTCTTTTTTTGACAGGTTAACAATAATTATTATACATTATTATTTTACAGTTATTATTACGTCCGTAGTGTAATCGTTATTCAGAATTGTTAAGTACGTACCTATTTTTTTAAAATTTCCGTTAGTTATTGAGGGGTTATTTATAACGTGTACTATTATTTTAAAATTGTTATCATGTCAATAGTGTATTCGTTAATCATAATTATTAAGGAC
Organism: Calephelis nemesis; assembly: GCA_002245505.1. Classification (NCBI taxonomy): domain Eukaryota; kingdom Metazoa; phylum Arthropoda; class Insecta; order Lepidoptera; family Riodinidae; genus Calephelis; species Calephelis nemesis. The sequence goes on along the minus strand of NJDD01001942.1, from coordinate 13,544 downwards.
GTACTATTATTTTTAAGTTTTTTTTTAGCACGTAAAACCAAATAGTCAACGATTTTTTTAAAGTTATTATCAGTCCGTAGTACACTGGTTAACAAAATATACTAAGTAACTTATTTATTTTAAAGTTATTAACAGGTGATTAGTGCAGTGATTATATTATTTAAAAATGAGTAGCGTATTGATTAGTGGAGACATATAGCAAGGCCCCGGATTTGGTGTCTATAGTTTCATATGAAAGTTTACGTTCCTAGAACTAACTATAACAATAATGTTTTTTAACTAACTATACGGAAAATGCTCTATTTTAAACTGTAAAAAGCGTGCTGTTATTTTTGTATGACTTTTGTTTTATCTGTACTATAATTAATCACGTTTCTATTAATATGTCAACTATGATTGATTTCGTAATATGCATTATATTGCAGTGTCCAGCACTAAAACTAATTACCTTCACTAAGTGGCAACGACATGATTACCTCGTGTAATAGAATTTAGTTAACAAACCGTAATTTGCTATGAACTAGTGTATTTCAATCTGTCAATCATATTCTACAAATATAGTGATCGTTAGCCGCATTAGTTGAGATATAGTTAAAACATTTAGTAGCCATTTAAAGATAAGTGTTTTACAATTTCTCAAAAATTCCAATTATATGATTACAAAACATTTATATTTGATATTTTCAATCGTCGGCTCTTGGTAAAACTTCCAAATATTCATATTTTTAAATGAAGAAACACTTGTACTGTTTTACGTATCACTTATACAGTAATTTTAAGTTCTAGCCCTGATGATGCTGTCATAAGCGAAACCGGTAGGCTATTTATAAAATAATAAATTATAAGTGATACGTAAAACAGTACGAGTGTTTCTTCATTTAAAAATATGAACAAAGATTTAATAGATAAAATACTTCTGTTAAAATACTTCGAATTAGTAAACTACGGGTACAGATACGGGGCGCATTAGTAAACAGAAAACCTACTAAAAAGTAAACCTAAGTAACTTTCCAGTTACTCTACAGTTTTTGTGTTTTAACCGACTTTGAAAAACGGGGGGATCATATGTTCAACTTCTGTATTTTTTAGTATGTTAGTCGTCATTTCGAGATGGAGACATTCCCGCCAAGTCTGGATCTGGTGAACTAGTAAACTGTGTACCAGTTATTGCACAGCTTTCAGTTTTTGTGTTTGAACCGATTTGGAAAAACGAAGGAGGTTATAATATGTTCGACTTCTATATTTTTAAGTATGTTAGTCGTCATTTTGAGTTAGTACCATTTCCACTAAATCTGGATCTGGTATTGGGATCCCAGGGAAATAAAGGAAAAAACTAAATTTTTTGTGTATTTAGATGAATTTTTAAAATCGAAGTCGGTTTTTTGAAGTTCTTCTGGGGTTAGATTGTTAATTTAAGAAGCCAACACAACACGGGCCTCGTAATGATAAGAGACGACCTTGGTCTATATACAGGAAAGAGCATAGATGTTATAAGTTCGTCTCTGTCCTGGAGAGGAGATCTTAAGTTGATTGAACAAATCTACCGGCTACCCTACACTCTGGATTATAATGTCACTAATCAGTTATCACCCTGTACCCTGTACCCTGTACCCTGTACCCGGGCAAATAATGGCCTATTTACTTAGTCTAGCCCAGGATTTCCCAAGCTGTGTGTCGCTAAGCCCTGGGGTGTCGTCGTGGTACCGTCCCAGGAGCATTGCGTGTCAAATGCGACGGAGTTGAGTGAGTTATCCGAGTCTAGGATACATTACTAGACTTATGCTTATTATATCTGGTAACTATATTGGGTCCACGAGGTGCGGGTGAGGTAATAGGAGTCGTAAAAATAGAGTTTGTGCTATAAATGGTAAGTATTTGATCAGGAGGATCCCCTTCCGACACAGAGTGGGTTAAGGGGCGTCGTTAAAAAATAGCACGCCCTAAGGTCACAGTACAGATAAGTTAAGGAACTGATCTAGCCTCTTAAGAGCTGCCTGGTGAAGAGTCAAGAGGCATTGGTCTATTCTACTCAGTGGACCCGGACCAATACGTCATTTATTCGTAATGTTATGTGGCCGCTTTGAGATATTTCAAATTAATATCAAAAAACGTTATTTTTAAACTTATGTTATTATTATGCTTTTGCTTATTTAATATATCTTCACGCCAAGTCCCTTGCGGGGTAAGCGATAGGTCGATTTCAATTAAAGTTTCAATTTAATGTAACTGTCATAATTTTGATACCTGTACCAACACTTTGAAGTTGTAAAAACACACGTTTTCTTTTTATTAATATGTTTCCTCGTGTAGGTCCGGACTCCTTTGCAGAATATACTATCTGCTTTCCTGCAAGGCAGCTCGTAAAACGCGAGCATAGCCTTACCGTCACCAATACCGTACATCTGAATAGGTGATAGAGTGTCATAGCGACTCACCAATTTGGTACCACCGCCTTATATATTCCTACCACCATAACGTCAGCGCTTGCCGTTGACGTGTTCCGGGTCGTAGGACAGGGTAGCCGTCAACTTGCTTTTGCTCGAGAATTAATCTGGGCCTTAGGTTGGTAACGCAATAGTACTACCTTTAGTGGCGTGAATTTATTACCACTAGGAGATCTGTTGGCTTGTTTGTCTTCCAATATCATAAAAAAATTAATATCACACAGCGTATGTTAAGAATAAGTCCCAGTGATAAATTAGCATAATGTCAGTGTTTTTTACTCATTACGTAGATGAACGGTGAACAGGTTAGACCTGGTTTCTGTTTGACTGTAATTTGAGATCTGGTAAAACGGTACTATCTGGTTTTAGAATATTTGACAGTTATTTGGGTATTATATACAATAATGCGACCAACTTGCCAGAGCCTTTACCATGAGTTGGTATAGATTACGTTCGGTAAGTTACGTGTCGAAATCTTTGAAACTTTTGGTCCAAAGATGTGTTTCTCTTAGTTACCGATAGAGGCGCTGTATAGAAAGTTTTCATACAAATAAGTTACAGCGATGGCTCAATTGGTTCAGTTCAGTAAACAGCGTCGCTAGTGTGACGTTTAGTATTTCTGATTAATAGTTTTGCTTAAAAATAGTTATAAATTATGATCTAGCGGTTCAGTTGTTGGACTTGACTGCATTAGGTCCCGGGTTCGAATCCCCGGTCGGGGAACAAAAAGAAAATTGGGTTTCTCCAATTTTCTATTAAAACAAATGTTGCTCGGGATAGGATACGTGCCCGGTTGGCGATAGGCTTGCCACCTATCACACTGTGGGACTTAGATCTTCGGCTAGTCGTAGGTGCTCTGCTTGTGCCTCTGCCTACCTTCTCGGAGATATGGGCGTGAAGCTACTTTTTTTAAAATAAATATTCCTGGGCAAGTTACACAAATGAAACATAATCATAAAGTAAGCAAATTGTAAGCTTGTGTTATGGGTGTAATTCAATGATATTTACACAGCGAAATGTTTGAATGTACACCAGAATATTTAATTTTATTAAAAGAAAATTTAATTAACACCCAGAATCCGAAACATAGATATTTAAAATTTCGTCACATAAATGTCTACTCCCGTCGGGAATCGAACCCGAATCTCATTGGACGGTGGCGTTAGGCGTGAACGCTAACCCCTCTACCAAATTATAAGTTTTGTTGAAGTATAATTGAAAGCGGACTGTACATTTCTTTATTACATTTCGAAGGCTTTCAATATAGTAGTTACGATATCAATAACACCTCGTTGGATCTTATAAAAGCATATTATCATAGCGCGTAGATCGTACTCTTTTGAAGATCAGCCGCCACAAGGGTTCTGGCTGCGATACATGTAATTTATTCGAACCCAATTTAAATAGATAGGGAACAGCTTTTGTTACACAATCGAACATCGACCCGTTCTCGACTGAGCCTATTTGATCATGCATCAAACGACTCTGGACACCTCTCGCTTATTTGTATGGCTATTAGCTGCTCGAATACTTTTTGATATGTGTAAAAGTAAGAGCTCATTAAGATAACTTACATGTCTTAACTGAGTATTATGCAACAATGTTCGGAAAACATGTACGAAAAAATGTGTTACTTTTACGAAAAAAATTATTTTTCGTACATAATGTACGAAATGATAAATAAATAAATATTAGATAAATAAATAAATTGAATCTAACCCCGAAAAAAGCGAAGTAAATAAATGTGTTATAGGAGTTAGTCAATGATTCTAATACATAGAAATAATTATATGTATAGATAATAGAATAAAAATAAATACCTAGACCCGGAAATGCAGACATCTAAATGTTCATCACAGAAATGCCTGCCCCCGTCAGTAATTGAACCTGAGCCTCGCGGTTGGTCGGTTTAGTTGGGCGTGTACACTAGCCACTCCACCAACGAGGCGGTCAATAATGAGGATACGAAATTATGATTATTTTTTTGTGATTAAAATTTATACACAAATTTTGGTGTCGTTTATAAGTATTTATTCAGGGATGATACCGGTTTGATAGATCGTCTGCCTTTCTATTTGGTAGTTCGTAACCTGCAGGCGATAAAAGGTTAGATGGATCACTACTAACGAGACTTGCTCGGTAAGGGATCCAAAACTGCATTATCGTGTTCTAGAGAGCAAGGAAGCCGACGAACTTTCAGAGTACGCCTAACATGGAGAAAGTCCGGTGATGTTAGTAATTCTCCAAGGTTAGGTCACTCCAAGGAGACAAACATTGCTATTCTACTAATATTATACACACACACCACAAGTTGGTACAATATGTTGGAAGGACTAAATAATTTTATAGCATTTTTATAACAC
>NJDD01001941.1:129881-159821 GCA_002245505.1 Calephelis nemesis | reverse complement strand
TTTTACGAGGACTGATTCTGTTTGAACTATTTCTTGAGAATGGAATTCTATGTACCGTTAAGATGTATCCATCATCTGTGACTATGGTGTGAGATTCCGAACTGTATCCGTGTAAAGCAATAAGTTGGGGTGTCGTCATTCGTAATGTGGGATCCTTATCACTACATGCGTAATGAGTCTCTCTTGGAGCGATAGTATCAAATACTTCTTGTTCATTATCTCGAGCAATATCGACGTAGTCCTTAAATTTTTTTACCACTTGTTCAGACGATTTAGTAACCTGATCGTATAGAGATGCATTGCTCCAACCAAGATACGAATGTATTCTATTTCTAACATTTTCTACGTAGAATTGTTTAATACTACGACCTCTGTTTTTGACGTAATCACTAATTTGAGAAGTTTTATTCGTAAATGATTCGACCAGATTCTGTGGGAACCAGCCGGCATGACGACAATCACTGTATTGCATTAATATCAAAACCGTAAACACTATTATCGTTAGCTTCATTTTGTTTAATAAACACAAAACTGCTCGACGGACGGCGAGGGACAGACTGAACTCGATAAATAGGGCGCTTACGATTTTATGCTTCTCTGCGACTTGGATGTCGTATGAAAAATAAATCATGAACCTTGTACCTACTCATATAAACAACGAAATATTGGTAATTGTAATGACGCACCTCATAAATTATTGAAATCAGTTAAACATTATAGGATGTTTCCTCTCCATTCCAGCTTCAGGTCGTCAAAGGCGATTCAGCATTCGTGTTAGAGGAGAGGTCACATACTCAAGTATAAGTCCGAGCGGGCACTAAATCTAATATGGTATAAGTAGAAGCTGACCCGGCAGACGTTGTTCTGCTATATTTTAATGTGATTTTAGTAAAAAAAATGGGGTAAGTCACCCTCATCACTAAGGGGTATGAAAAATAGATGTGGACTGATTCTCAGACCTTCTGAATATGCATATAAAATTTGATAAAAATCGGGAAAGCAGTTCCGGAGGAGTACGGTAACTGACATTGTGACACGTGAATTTTATTATTCTTTCCCTTCTTGAACTTTTAACTAATAAATAAATCTTCAAATTAAATACTTTCGATAACCACGATAAAACCTACACGGCATGTTGGTAAGAACACGATATACGATCACATCAACTTTCAAACAAAATGGAATGGAAAAAGAGGGGTATTATGTGTTCGAATGTGTGTGTGTCTGTGTGTGTATCTGTCTATGTCATTATAACTTTTGAACGACGACGATAGACCGATTTCGGATTTTCTCGACGTGATCGTGATATTTTGTAGCTAGGTATATCACATTACAAAACGTTGCTACCTTCTTAGTAATAAAAAAAATAATTGGTGGGAAATAATTTGTCAATTGTTTTTTATCACACATCAAAGTTCTACGCACAGATTATATCCCTCTTGTTAAAGAATATTTATATTCCTTGTTATACCCCTTTCTACTGTAGAGGTTGCATTACGATGCAAACTCTACTGGCTGTTTAAAAAAGTATATTTGAATTTCAAAAAAGATTAAGAACGCAAAATGAAAAAGAGAATCACAATTCAATTGATGATTGAGAACGTATCATAAACAAAGACTACAATACTCTAATCATAAAAGATGTAAAGCAAATAATAGTGAAAAAATATGTTATAACATTTTAAAAAGGTAAAAGTCCTTTTATTTATAGAAAATAATTAAATAACACGTCCCCGTGTTACACTACGTACGCAACGAAAATGGAATTAAGTCGAATAGATTTTATTTTCTGATTTTTAATGATTTTAAAAATTCTCTTTCTCCGCAAGACTGTTCCGCTCGTCTTCGAAATGCTTTTGGGAGAGAAGCATATTGTTTGAGCACCGTGAGGCGATGGTTTGCTAAATTTGAGGTCGAGTTTCTTTACATGACGAATTTCGTAAAGGGCGGCCTTCAACTGCCGTCAACGAAAATAATGTGGCTACTGTTGAGAGATTAATTGAAGAAAACGACAATGAGACAATTTCGAAGACTGTTGAGGATTGGTATGAGCCAAATTTAGAAAATTTTACACGAAGAATTGAAAGTTCGGAAACTTTGTTGTCTTTGGATCTCTTATGAACTGACAGCGGAGCAGAAGTGGGCTCGCGTGGAACGGTGCTCACAGATGCTACTGAAGTTCGATCACGGATATTCTAATGCTTTTTATAACATTGTCACAGAAAACGAAACGAGGATTTATTGTTTTGAAATGGAAAAAAAAGGCAGTCTTGTGAACGGGTGTTTGGAAATGAGAATAGGCCAACAAAGTAAGACAGGCGAGAAACGTTGGTAAAAAAATGATCGCATTTTTTTTCTCAGCTACGGGTCCCATCTGTACAATTCCAATAGAAGATCAAAAGAGTGTTGATGCCGAGTATTCTTCCATTTGTTTACCCAGGGTGTTAGAAAAAGTTCGCGAAAGACGACTTAAAAGCCGCATTCTCCTTCGCCACGATAACGCGTAGTAGGTGTATCATTTCATACACGGCCAACAAAAGTCATTTTTAGCTTCCGAAAAAGTACCTACATCTCGTCATTCATCCTGCGCATAGCCTCGACCTAGGACTCTGTGTTTTCTGTATTTTCCCCAAAATCAAAGATTTGATGATTAAGTTTTACATTTACCAACTCCGAAGAGGCAGTGATAGCGTTCAATCAGCACCTAGAAAACATGCCTTCAGATCTGTGGTCCTCCTGTTTTAAAAAATGGTTCGATCGCATCAAAAAATGTTTAAAATGTAAAGATTATTTTGAAAAGCAATAAACATAATAATATTATCATAACATGTTAAGTTACGCAAAACTTATAGTGTGACCTAAGTAATACGGGGGTATACGGTGATTGGCTTTTCTGGCTGACTGAGTATGGGGCCTTAAAAACTACCTTATTTTGAAGAACTAATTCAATTTCTCCGACTTAATTTATCCCTTATCCACATTAGTATCTTAGTTACCTTGTCCATTCCATGTACATAGATCCAAATTGCGCTTTACTTTTTTTATTTAAATGAGTACTTTGGAAGTTATTACAGATTTAAAATTACACGAAACCAAAAAATGCTAGCAGCGAAGCGGCTGGCATTGCCCTGTACCGCTTCTCGCTGAAACACCGCGGCCGCGGGGCCGCCAGTTGTTCTTAGGTCCGGTCCTCGAAAAGTGTCGAGAGTTAGTCACTGCACAGTATTAAGAATTCTACCTACCAGTAGTCCAACTCCTTTGTTATTGAATTCATGCCGACATTTTATATACCTACTCACGGCAAGTCCGTCAAGGGTCAGGGTTGTCAAATAATAACATTTTAAACATTTCATCTAAAAGTTTTATTTTAAAATGGCAAACAAAAAAATGTGAAGTTAATAATGAAACCGATGATGGTCTTGCTGAAGTTTCGTCCACAAAATTTTCATCCACAATGGACGAAACGACACCTTTTATTTTATTATTTTTTTCACCGACGATTAATCACTATCAAATTATTGAAGTTGTTTAGTATAGTCAGATAAAAAAGTTTTATGCTAATGAACAATATAATAACAAAAAAACATAATATATATGTGAAAACAGCTACATTGATTTGGCATTACTTACTTACTATTTTTAATCACAGATATAATCAATTCAAACTAAAATTTTTTTTATAATATTGGAAGGCAAACAAGCAGACGGATTTCCTGATGGTAAAAAATTCACGTCGCCTAGAGACACCAAAGGTGGTAATGGTGCGTTGCCAACCTGAGGCCGGGATGTAAGGCATCGAGCAAAAGTCAGTATACCGGCTACCTTACCCTCCAACCGGAACACGTCAACAGCAGGCATTGACGTTACGGCGGCAGGAATAGGTAAGGCGGTGGTACCGGGCGAGTCGCTGCGAGACTCTACCACCTAGTAAGATGTCACGGTGTTAGTGACGGTGAGCCTACGAGTTTTACGAGCTGTCTGGCAGGAAGGCAGATGGTCTATTCTACAAAGGTGCCCGGACCAACACGGGGGGAATGTAAAATCATTCATAATGTATAATTCGCAGTATGTGATATTTTTATGAATCCATTATAAAGCTTTTTTGCTTCGTACCGCACATAGGAGTGAAATAATTTTCCCTTGGTCCACATTCGTAACTGATTTTTTGTAACCAGCTACGAACATGGAATTTATTTCTTCCTTTGATAACCAGCTACGAAAACAGAATTAATTTGTCGTTTTTGTAACCAAGTTTCGTAGCCAACTACGAAAGAAGATTTTTATTTCTTTTTCTGTAACCGGTTACTAATCAAGAATAATTATTCCAGGTTTGTAACCATGTAAGTAGGAAAGGGGGCATTTTGACATTATTGCTAAGAGAGAATACATACTTTAAGCATTATTGGTTAGATACTTCATAGATAATTTTATATACTTATCTAAATGTCATGTAAATGTCATTCTTCTCTGTTTATTTTCAATTACACTACAGAAAATATTCATTTATGTAGTTCAGTACCTACCAAATTATCATTTTTAATTATTAGGTACAGTATCTATTTTAAATAAAAAAGTGAACATGGACTGTGGTGATTCAAATTCCATTCAATTTGTGTTGACTAAACGTGGAGGAAGAAAAATGCTTTATAACGGTCGTCAATATTATAAAAGAAAAATATACACCAACGGCAATACATTTTGGCTGTGTTACAATAAAATTCAGTGTAAAGGAAACATAACATTAGACTCTAAGAATTGATTTATAAAAGACAAACCTCATAACGATGGCTGTATCCCGAATTTTTCCAAAAACATTATTTTGAAAAAAATTAACAGTTTAAAAAAAAGTTGGAGAAAATCTCGATCACATTCAGAAACAATTCGAAGAGACTATTTGTGAATTGCAAGACGATGGTGTGGATTTAGTTGCTGACTTACCCAAATTTAGTAACATCAAGAGTAGTCTTTAGAACGAAAGACATAAAAAATGGGCGTGACTAAGCTGCATTTTCAAAATCCTTTAGAAGTGACAATACCACTAAAATATGAATATTTTTTATTGGCTGACTACAAATATGAAGAGACCAGAATCATGGTATTTTGCCCGCCTGACATTCATGACCTTTTAAATGACTATCAACATTTTTTACTTGATGGGACATTCAAGTCATGCCCTTCACCTTTTAAACAAATGTATACCATTCACGGCTACAAAACAACAACAAAACAAGTAATTCCGTTAATATTCGCATTTTTGCACAATAAAAATAAAAAGACCTACGAAATATTATTTGACTTGCTCAAGACTCGATTACCTGCATGGAATCCACTGAATATTACTCTGGATTACGAAAAAGCTGTAATGAATGCACTCGCAATTTTTTTTTCCTGCAACTGAAATTAAAGGTTGTTTTTATCATTTTTGCTACAGTTTACAAAGAAAGGCTAAAAAAATGGGTTTAAAGTCTAGAGTCCAAAGAAGACATGTATCAAGATGCATGGGTTTGGCTCGATTACCTCTAAAATATATACTGGCAGGTTTCAAATATATAATGAAACGAGCACCATAATGCTCACAAGTGGTGAAATTCAACTCCTATTTTAATAGTTACTGGTTAAATGACGTCAAATTTATTAAAAAATGGTGTTGCTTCGGTGAAGAGCTAAGAACAACAAACCAAGGCTGGCACGCCCGACTAAATAGATACGTGGGCCGTAAAAATCCACCTCTTGCCAAAGTTCTTGATATTTTAGTTAGAGAAACGAAGATTCGTACAAACACGAAAACAAATAAAAGTAAACAATATCAAGAAATTGATTTTGAAATAAATTTTGCCGTTCAAGACTTAGAAAAAAACACTATAAGTGTAGGTCACTGTATAGAGATTATCGCACCTTTTTGCTTTTAATTTTGGCAAAATGATTATTAGTTTCTAAGTTTAATTATTATTTCACAAGTTTGATTAGTTTTGACAATACATGAAAAAATGTATGTCAGCGCTATGGTTGTATGACCATAGCACAGTGTTAGGGAAGTTTTATGTTAAGATGCTAGTACCAAATAACGCATTTTGTTTCTTTGTTTGTTTTGATGTTGTAGACATGCCTTCGTCCATGTATTTACGTGTAGTTAATACTATGTGGGAAATAAAATGTTAAAATATATTAATTTGTTGTAGTAGTATATTACACAGAGTATTTTATCCACATACATGGTTACAAACCTGGAATAATTATTCTTGATTAGTAACCGGTTACAGAAAAAGAAATAAAAATCTTCTTTCGTAGTTGGCTACGAAACTTGGTTACAAAAACGACAAATTAATTCCGTTTTCGTAGCTGGTTATCAAAGGAAGAAATAAATTCCATGTTCGTAGCTGGTTACAAAAAATCAGTTACGAATGTGGACCAAGGGATAATTTTCACCATGCTATCCATAAAATATTTGGATTTGTTTTACCCACTTTAACTTTATACTAATTACTATTATGTGCTAAACTTCATCATACGTGTAACAAAAATTTTTAATGAAATCTTGAGTAATTGGTGATTTTGATGTATCAATTTATATATAAAAGTTTAAAACATATATGTACCTAAATGGATCGCTTTATTTTGTTAAAGCTTTGTATCTGGCTGTATAAAAAAAAAATTTAATGGTGCACGAATCGACAGTTTAAAAATAATAAAATAAAAAGGTGTCGTTTCATCCATTATGGATGAAAATGTTGTGGACGAAACGTCAGCAAGCCGGATGGCTTATTTACGAATAAAAACGGAACACATTCTGTAAACCATTATAAATTTACAAGACAGCAAGTATCACACTATAATAAAATACACTATAACATATTTTTTAACAAATAACGAGTGCAAACCCTTTTAGATAGAGAGCGCAAACTGTATGGAGTTTGCGCTCGCCGACCCTGCCGCTCGCTTCCCCGCGTTCCCCCCAGCGTTGCTCTGTGCAAGTACATGAGTCGGCCGACTGTTAGTATTAAGACTGTGGTCACTGTTCGAATCAATTAGAGGTGCCCTTAGGGGAGCCTGCTGCGTGCACTTTTGAGGGGTAAAATAAAATCTAATAAGTATTTTTTAATCAATAGGTAATTTCAAAACAATTCGCGAAATAGAAAAGGTACTCCGAATTTTAAGCATGTGAAGCCGCGGTCAAATGCTAGTAAACAATATAATACAAACTTTATTTTATTGTTTACTAGCTTTTTACATTAAAAGTTATCATAAAATTCAAAGTACATGTTGCTCAGATTTTTTGATGTGTATATATCTGTTAGATAATAATAAGATTCCTAACCCGGTGAAGTTGTAAAAACCTCGAAGTTAGCAACAAATTAGCCATTCAAAAAAAAAATTCGAATCCGCTCTTGGACTCGCTCTTGGGTCGGCTTCAAACTGTTGACGTCTTGGAAGTTTGTAGTCAACGTCTATTTCACCAACAGGAAACGTCTGCTTGTTTCACACAGTGGAGCAGTACGAATTGTAAAAGAGTGGTGATGGTGATCCAGGTGAGCAGGCAGACGCGAGACTTGCTTAGGAAGGAAAAAAGTTGATTTATTCTTATCATGTCATAAGTGAACCGACAAAAATAAAGTAAGTAAATGTTTAGTATGCACATGTCTATCACTCAAACGTTTTTTATATTATTACAAAGAAATTATTTAACCAGCCTACTCCCATTCACCACGGAGCGGAGACAAATGCTTGCGATTTATATTTCATTGAAAATACCTCTTAACAGTTTTGGTGAAACAGATATCAGATTTTAAGTCAGACCTAAAAATTATAATAGATCCAGTAGGTACTGTCCCTCTCGAACAAACACAAAAGACTGAGCCCCAGGACTCCCAAAACTAAAATGTTATGGAATCGGAAGCATTGCCCAAAACCTATCCTGAATTTTTTTTTCTGGAATATCTCACACAAGTACACACAATATAAGTACGCACAAACCCAACTGCTACATAAGTTTGATTGTGAGGATGAGTCACACAACGTTCTTTGTGAATCACAAACGGCTTTTATCAGTATTCTTTGTAGTTATGATAGTGTCATGGTTCAATGGACAAATAGTTTATCTGTCGATTTTAAAAATCTAGCGACGTCCGACTGATTATTTTAGTGTTGTTGTGTAAAAGGCGAGCAAAGGCTTATTATCACTAACACCGTGACATCTGACTAGGTGGTAGAGCTTCGCAGCGACTCGCCCGGATTGGTACCACCGTCTTACCTATTCCTGCCGCCATAACGTCATGACGTGTTCGGAGGGTACGGCAGCCGGTACCTAAACTTACTTTTGCCCGAGGCCTAACATCCTGACCTCAGGTTGGTTACGCACCATTACCATCTTTGGTGTCTCTAGGCGACATGAATTTCTTACCATCAGGAAATCCGTCTGCTTGTTTGCCTTCCTGTAACTTAAAAAATATTATTCAAAAACGCATGCAAGTATGCTTTTGAATTTTTTGATAGTAAATATACACGCTAAGAAGGACCGAGTACAGCTTTCGGTGACCTTATATTTTCTTATTTAGGCGCTATGTTTTTTTTATTTTTTGAAAAACCGCGATAACTTACTTACTTGAAAACTATAAAAAAAGGTGTGTGTGCGATTCAAATACGATAGAAGTGAAACTCTCTCTTAATATCAGTGTCTACTAATCTCTATCAATGTATATCAATCTCTATCAATGTGTATCAATCTCTATCATTGTCGATCAATGTCTATCAGTGTCGATCAATGTGTATCAATCTGTATCACTGTCAGTCTCTCTCTATAAGAAACATAGAAAAAACCGGCAACAAACAAACATCTCTAAATAAAGCAAATCGACAAAATGAGATGAATATATACAAGAGCGTCGCCAGCCGATGGCCTAGGTGGGGGCAAGTTGATACGGAGATTGAGAAAAATATACATTGCAGGTTCTATCGGGAGCCTCGTGTCCTCAACTTTTTGACTTGCCTTGCATTTCGCTCTTAATAGTAGGAAACTAGTAGAAAAAGTACTAGTTTAATAGATCATGTCAAGTTAAAGACATAAGACTGTTTGCTTTATCATTTTTTTTTTGGATCTCTAGGGGAGGGCAGGTGCCCCTCTTGCCCCCACTTGAATATATATAATCCTACACATTTTTGTATTTGTGTCTTTTACCTGTCGTTTTTCCGTTGCATCCGGTTTGAAACCACAACGATTCTAAAGAAGTTTCACTTCAGAAATCTTAATAAATTGTAATCTTTTTTATTCTGACGTATGAACTACTTCATCTAAATCCGTCCAGTAGATTTTAAGTGAAACAATAACAAACATCTATCCATTCTTCGTCACATATTATTAGTAGGACTAGTAGGATATATTATTATAAACATTTCATTTCCATTAATATGAATTAAATATTTGCACACCACAATGTGGTAAGTAGAATATGTTGATGTGTTTAAATTAGTGTCCGACCGAACTTTCGGTTTCGGTGAAAAATTCAAGTTTCGGCGGTAGATTCGTTTTCGGCAAAAAATTGACCGAAACTTTTGCAGAAACCGAAACTATTTCGGAAGTTGACGAGTGCGTTCGCATAACTTGTTATTATTGTTAGTTAAACTGTACCAATAATTGTGACTAGATATCCTAAATATGTGATTTAATTATCCTACCATTATTATCTCTCTTTATTAAGATTGAAGCTAATTAGTATAATAGTCATTTTAGAAATGATTATCATTTTTTATATAAGGGTAAAAGAGACTAATGAGTCTTCTAAGTACAAATATAAACCTAAGTATAAATACAATTAGTACTAACATTTCAAAATACCATTACTTATTTGGAAATAAAACAGCGTCAATTAGTGATTTGATTGCTGATTATTGATAAGGTATAATATGCTATGAGAACTTAATTAAAAGAAATAAGATAGCAGTATTTCTTTGAATTACATTAATAAATTATTGTAACAAAGTAAAACTACAGTGTTTAATTTAATGTACCTATCTAAAAAATGTAGAAAAATTTAATAATTGCACCTAAATTTGGGTATTTGACGGTATTTTATATAAGATCACGTGAGTTTCGGTTTCGTTTTCGGCCGGAACTGAAGCCACGACTGAACTTTCGGTTTCGGTCAGACAATCAGTTTCGGTCCGACTCTAGATTAAATGTCTGTGTAACATCTTTAACACAAATATTTCGCAAATAAATAAATTTCATAACTTATGAAAATGTATTAACATTTGTTAGTCCGGGACCGCTGATTAGAATATACCATTTGCCTCTCTGCCAGGCAGCTCGTAAGAGGCGAGGATTGGTTAAAATATAATAGAACAGGTCATTACCAGAGAGACCACCGGTATTCTACTGTGGAGCAACTTTCCGGGGTAGGGATCCACCGTCTGACGTATGCCTGCCGCCATAATGACTGCTTCATTTCGGTCCGGAGGGTAGGGAAGCCAGAAGACTTGCACAATAGGCCACAGGGCAGCTACGCAATAACATTTATGATATCTATCGGTCAATGTTGTCTTACCACCAGGAAATGCTTATTCGCTGACTTATCAAAATTAAATATAAAAAAAAACATAGCGACATAGCAATAAATTCGGTCCTAGTGAGGGTTTGCAAAAAATAACGTTAGCACAAATGACGTGAGACAACAATGACGTATAAGTATCCCAAGTATTAATACAAATACGTCCATGAATTCCCGCCAATTCACTTGCGGGATACAGAAGCCGAGGGTGATGCCAGTGGTCACGATACCTGCCTAGCTTAATCTGCAAGCATTCCATGTTATACACACATATATACATGCATAACTTTAACTTCATAACACTCGGTCATAACATGATCAATTTGGTAGTGGAATGACAACCCAGGTTCTCCCGGTTACTTACATATTTCCACATGTCTGACCGAACGAAGCATCAGCTCCGAATGAAAGTGCGCATGCTCGACGTTCATACGACAGAGGCTACCTCTACTCCAGTGTCCTTTCATCTTTATTTTGCGTGTCAATTCTCATTCGTCGTTAAGTGCCATATTCTAAGCCGCATGTGTTTTATCGTCTACAATTCTTGAAAAAGTCAGTTGGTCAAAAGATTCAAAAGTGGCTTCGAAAATTAAACCGACGCGAACGCATTCAAAATATTCGAATTTAGAATGTTATTCTAGGTGTTGAAAGTATTATGAACCAGCCTCTGATAATTACTGACGCAACAAAAAAAAAAATTAGCAAAATTGGTCCATTCGTTCAGTCATGATGCAATGACCAAGGGAAATGGGGACTCATTTTCACATATATAGATTATATGAAAGAAATGTTCCATATTCATCATCATCAGCCAGCGGACGTCTACTGTTGGCAAAAGCCAGGGAGGCTTTTGGCAAAGAGTGCCACAAGTCACGATCACCAGCCGCTTGTATCCAGCGACTCCACGCGACTTTGACTAGATCATCAGTCCACCGGGTGGGAGGTCGTCCAACACTAAGTCCTCAGGTGCGGGACCGCCACTCGAGAACATTTCTTCCCAGGCGGTGTGCCGGTCCTGCGAGCTTCAGCTTGCTGACTCTCTGGACTATGTCGGTTATCTTCTTCTCTTGCGGATCACCGAATCACTCCCATATTAACATTACAAATTAGTTCCATATTACCCACTATTAAGTATTATATATTGGATGTACTCTAAAAAGTATGTTCTAAAGGTAAGCTCGTTTTATGTATAATCATACACAATATTTGGATGGATTATAACTGTGTTCGGTGTACAGTAAAGAACTTAAATAAAATGAAACCGATAAAAAATTAAAACTAATATAATGACTTTATTTCTTTACATAGTTCATCAAATTCGTCATACTTCACTTTTTTTAATTCACGTTCTATATCCACAAGTTGAAGATTTTCATAATCCTTTGCATCTGAAAAAATATGCATTTAAAAATTTGTAATTATGTAGTGCCAAAATTGAAAATCAATGGGCCCATCACCGCCGTTGTAGTCACTCAGTGTGAAGTTAATCGGCCTAATTTTGTCTATTATGTGATTTTAAAATGGACATTTGCAAAAATATTGATACTCCTATGGAGGTTAATTGGAAACATAAAAAAGCTGAAATAAAGTAAACAAATATCCTAATAAAACGAGCCGTGGCGGCTTGCGGCGCGCCAGTAAACTAACCAGCTCGTTGACAGCTAATTTTTCGGCAAGGTCTTAATGTATGTTAAAAATAATTCAGATATAGTTGGTTTCATAGACCCTGATTTGGGCCTCGGACACCGTGGACAGGAGATTCTGCACTGGATACTGTTTGATATAATCTGGTTGTTTTGATTCTCATGATTGTAGAAAACAACAAACTATAGCATTATCCAGACTGGAGATAAGCGCATGAATGTGAGATCAGTATGGAGGCGATATATTTAAAAAAATCTATAACACGAATTAGTAATTAGAGAGAATGTACATTTTTTATTGAATAATGTGAACAAGAATGTCCAAAAATTTTCGGAGAATTAACAGAAGGACGAAACACATTTCTTTATAATTTAATTTGTCGAATAATGCAGTCTCATTTAGTCGGAAAAGCTGCTCAAAAGAAACTGGTTGAAGGTAAATACATGAGTACTTCAAAAATGTAAGCTGATTTAATCACAAAAAGTTTAAAGAGGAAAACGCTATTATAATGTAAAAAATAGGTATTGTGAACTTAAAATAACAGAGCTCAAATAATTATTACTTTTTTATTATTTTAATATTTTATTTTTTGATCTATTTGTGATCTGGTCGCGAAGGGAGGTGGGAACGTTAGGTAGGGTTGTCACATGTGAAGAACATGATAATTTATATTTTTTCCCCGAGCTCTTCCTTTATTCGTGTTCTGGCTGCGGAGGTGGGTGGTGGGAACGT
The DNA here is from genome assembly GCA_002245505.1 of Calephelis nemesis. NCBI lineage: Eukaryota > Metazoa > Arthropoda > Insecta > Lepidoptera > Riodinidae > Calephelis > Calephelis nemesis. The sequence continues at coordinate 146,904 of NJDD01001941.1, read as the reverse complement.
CAGTTAGGCTTGTCACATTCTGTGTCATTTGGAGGATTATTTGCCACAACAGTTACACTACTTACGCGGAATTAGCAAAATAAAGGCTTATTTTCTCTATCATATCTATCAACTCTATCATGGGGAATGTTCTGAGGAGTTGTTAGGTTTAATTCCAGCCGCTAATTTCTACCTTCGGACTTCGCGACAGAGTTTAAAGTATCATGCCCAACATCTTGATGAGTGGCGATCTACAACTGTGCTATTCCGAAGACATTTTGTACCTCGCACAACACCTTTGTGGAATCAATTGCCGAGGGCGGTATTCCCAAACAATTATGACTTAGGGACCTTCAAGAAAAGAGCGTACTAATTCCTGAAAGGTCGGCAACGCATCTGTGATACTCCTGGTGTTGCAGATGCCCGTGGGCGGCGGTGATCACTTTCCATCAGGTGACCCAGTTGCTCGTTTGCCTCCTCTTGTAAAAAAAAATGTATTTCAACAGTTTAGGTACTATTCCAAATCAAATTCTAAAAGAAAACTGTTTTAACCTTTTACATTTTGCATCAATATACCATAAAGTAAACAAATAATTATAGAAATTATAGCTATGTGACATCCAACTAGCGCCACGTAAAATATTATACGAGCTACTTTAGCATTAAATTTGAAAACGATGTTGGCGAACCCTTATGTCAACAAGAGCAGAAATTAATTTGAAAACCTAAAAAAACACATTTTAGTTTGACAACTTAATTTTTGATCGCTGCCTGTAAAGAACACGAATGCCTAATAATGCAGCCCTATTAAAAACTTACCATAAACTGTGAACCATCCACTAAGCTCTAACGTCGCGACATTAAATGCACCCATTTCTTTAACCAAACTGCTTTTCCTCGGGTAAATTATAACTCTTAATAGTTCCTTGCTATGTTCATTAGAAATTGCATCTCCTCTTGTCAAAAATATATTATGTGCTATGGATTTTTCTAGTAAATATTCTGGCACTTTAAAAATATCTCTGATAGTTTCCGTTGAATATGAGGGTAGTTCGAAACAAAATGCTGGAACTGGATATGTTTCATCAAAACAATATAAGGGACCTTTAATATGGTTGCAATTCTGAAAACAAAATTAAGAATTTCTTATCCACTAGCACTAGCAAGTCCGGGTGTGACCCAGACTTCACCTGATTTTCTTATTTACATATATCTAAATTAAAAAAAAATTCACAACTAGTTTCGTTAGTTACAAAAATGTGCCAGAACGTGACAAGTTGGTATCGGGATGATAATTCAAAACCCGTTCTTACGAGACCCAATGTTTTGATATAGAGGATAATAAAGTTCGTAGAATTACATATATTATGTACAACGTGTCCCAAAATTCGTGAAGTTGAATTTTGGGACACGTTGTATAAAACCTTTGTGGGAGAAGTTCAATATTCAAATTAAAGAGTGTCAATAACACAATATTTATGTAACCTGTCTTTTAACATACGATTGGACGAGTAAATGTTAATTTACTCTTCCAATGTTTGTCCAAGATGTTTCTTAATTTACAGCTAGTTTGATCAGTGTTGCCGTTTTGGTGCTGAATATGACATTTTTAAAGCTAATTAGCAACAAATGATTGCATTGGTTATATTGCATTTTTATTGGCATAATGTTCATTGATAAAATCTTTAAACAGATAATTAGATATAAATTTCGTTAAGTTAACTCGAATATAAATGAAATTATTATTATAATGTATCTATTCTCGCAGCTAGGGACTTACCAGCGGGGCTATTCAGTATCTTTTTAGTGATAATGTTTTGTGATGTTTTGTGTTTGCTTATCTCCATTGTATTTCTGTTGGTCACAGGAGATAGCAAATACAAAACACGTCATTTGACAGCTTTTTGATGTAAACCTTAGCCCGTGATCATCACTAAAAAGATACGGAATCAGCCCCCAGAACTTTGAATGGCTAAACAAATAAGTGTTGTTTTGCACCAAGAGATTAAAAATGTCAGTTTAGCTAAACAAAATAAACGCGCTGGCAAAACAAGTTTTGACGATCCATTTATCACTTGAGTCGAAAAGGAGCAATAATGTTATGACAAATCAAGAAATGTGACATTTGTCACATTACATCATTGACCTCTAACTGCCTTATTCATAAAAAATAGTTAAGTAACCTCCTAAGCATTGCTTAACTAATCATTTGATTAAGCCTTAAGCATTGCTTAAATATTTGTTATTCATAAAGTTCATTTTGACATTGCTTAGTTAAATACTGCTTAACTTGGTAGGTTTTGATAGAAATGTGGCTGTATGCGTATTTCTTTTGCTAAAAGTGGATTAAACAATTGTCATCCGTTATCAACATCGTTGTTTCTGAATACGATGTCGGACATCTATAACCTCTTGCTAAAGAGTATTTAGATTTCTACAATAAAATACTCGTACATATTGTACTACAATAAAATTAAATTTATTAGAGTAAACAAAGTTGATGCAACATAGACACAAAACGTTTAAACTGATACACTGCTTTTCAAAAATAATGTTTTTAATGCATCTACATTATGTTACTAAGCTAAATATAAAAATGATGTCATTTCTGTAATATTTTCCCCGTGTTGGCTCCAGTTCCTTTGTAGAAAGTAGAATAGACCATCTACCATCTAACAGGAGTCAAACAGCGCGTAAAAATCGAGCATATGCTTACCGTCACTAGCACCGTGATAACTTACTAGGAGGTGAATTTCGCAGCGACTCACTGGGATCGGTACCACCGCCTTACATATTCCTGCCGCCATAACGTCAGCGCTTGCTGTTGAATTGTTCCGGTTCGTAGAGTAAAGTAGCCGGTAAACTTACTTTTGCTCGGGGCTTGACAACCCAGCCTCAGGTTGGAATCTCACCATTGACACCTTTGGTGTCTCTAGACGGCGTGAAATTCTCACAATCAGAAAAACTGTCTACTTTTATGCTTCCAATATCATAACAAAATGCGCTGGAAAACTATTCGTTTCTTCGTAGGAGTCATTGGCCATCTCCGTAATAAAACATGTTATTACAGTCCTATATTGTTCCAAAATCCAACATATCCCATCCAATTTTGTCCACACTTCAACGAAATCAAAATATTTCAATGCGTGTATTATAAAAAAATCATAAGAATACACAAATAAGCCATATTAAATGGCTAGTTGTTGCATTTTGTCAATGCACATAAAATCAGCTGTTTGAAATTTAGTCAGCCATTTTGTTGATTAAAATTTTAAACAAGGGTCCGAGGTTGCTTAAAGTGACAGCTATTTAAGAGTATATTTAAACAAATGATTAACTCTAAATAGCGTTTATGAATAAGAATTTTTTTAAGCATTGCTTAAATTGGTGATTAAAAGCTAAGCAACGTTTATGAATAAGCCTGTAAGTATATGGACATAAATACCTACGATAAAAGCCTGCCGTCGGCTACTAAATATGGCCGCCATTTTGACATTATAAGGCTGTACAGAAAAAGTAGAGTACCGATATCGATACATGATGTATAAGTGACGATTGATAGTTAAGTTTAGGCAAATAGATAAGAATTATTATTTACCTACCGAAAGAAATCGCAACTATCACCTAACTTGCTTTGTGCTACTCAATTGGCTTATACCTAAATAGGGAAATGTAATTAAACGAAAGAAAGAATATTTGTTTATTTTCGCGAGCACGTTTTTTTACATTGTAGCGTGCAAATGTGTCTTTTCTTTATATAAGCTAACTTTTTATATTTATTACAAGATTCATTATCATTAAAAAAAATATATCAGATTACATTCAAACCACTTTCTTTACTTATAAGTTATAAGTGAGCACTTGAAAGAATTGTTATTAAGCTAGACTGTGATTGATATTTTCAGTAGCAATGGTATACGTTCTTATCTTGTCCAAATATTATTTTCTGGGAACGTAAAATAAAATATCGACAATTGTAATAGTACCTACATCACTATAAAAATTGAACACTAAATATGGATTCTTGGCAAACATGAGAACTGTCATGACGTCACTTTAAATCGACGCCAAAATTAGCGTAGACAAAAATGTCGTTATCTCTTTCGGCGCACATAATATCAACATTTGTTAAAAGAGACAAAGAGATGATGTTAAATTATAATATGTCGATTCCAACGGTATTTATACAACTAAATTTGCTATAGAACATTGTTGCACTTCTTTATTTATTCCTATTTCTATGCATTACATTGACATTACTGTCACATTTTAGAACTTGATTGTTGGTAGATATGTTTTCAAGAGTAGAGATATTTTTTACTATTTAGGCTAAGATTTCAAAGGGCGGTTTGCGACCGCGCCCGCCGCGTTTGCGGGCCCGCAGCTTCTGTAGAATGTAGATTTATATACAAAAAAAAGTAAGTTCTTAGCCTAACGCGTACATTGTGATAGCTTTTTTAAAATTTTTTTGTTCTTTGTTCAAAACATGAGCTTAAAACCCCTGAAAGATAACCGAGACTGACTTCAAATTTATCGAGAAAAGAACAGGAGATATGTATTATTATAACATATTCTGCTCGATTCAAATCACTGAAATATATGTCAACTCAAATGTAATAACGTGCAAGCTGTGAAGGTACATTTATTAATGTGCCAAAACATACGAAGTAGAGTTTAAGTGTAATATCTCGTGTTTTTGAACAGATTACTATTTTTTTTCTATTCTATTATTCTTTTAAACTACCATAATAACCTGGACAACATCTTTGACTTCAAGAGACTTTTCTAAAAACATATTTAAGTTGATAACAAATAATATAATATAAGAGTGTTAAGTACATACTCACCACAGTTTCCACGGGCAGCACATGTTTTTCGATAAACAAATGGTAATGCAGATGGTTGACCGATGCCAGACCACATAAACTATTGAATCCTATCCGAAGATTACTGTAACATAATAATTCTAATTATAGCTTTATAACACTTCACAGTGTTTTTTCGACCAAAAAAGTGACATCGTGAGTTTTATGCATTAAGCGATCGGCTATTCTATTTGAAATGTAATAGTAAAACTCCCAGATCTCAATCTCTTATGGTTTTTATAGAAATACAATTTGAATATCATTTGACCTTTGGCATAAAATAATGAAAAATGTTATTTTAAAAAATTACATAATGCATAGCAAATTACAACAATAACGGGAGGATAGAGTCGTATTTAACGCATATTATTCCAGTATAATTTTTTTAAAAAAACTTTATTATTTACGATATTAACAACGGATTTTGCGATTTTATATTTCATTTTATTTCTAGGCTGAAGTAGAATGTCTGACTAATACAAGAAGGTTCTTTTAGCTTAGGAGCATCCCTCATAAAATTCTCAGGTTCTAACTGCGTGGAAGTTTTAAGAAAATTAACTTTCTAAATTAACTTTAAGGCTACCAGAAAATTTGACCTGTAACTTATAAACTTTTTTTACATTCCTCCCGTGTTAAATTATGTTTGACTAGATGTCGCCCTGACCTTGGCTGATAATTTAATTATATAGTTTACAGATTGGTACTTCATTTTACTTTATAGAAAAATGCATGTTTTGTTTGGTTTAAAAAAAAAGTAATAATGTATTTAAAAATAAAATATGAGGAAAGCGTTTGATTTTGTATCACATCAAATGAAGTAAACAAAACTTGAGAAATACGTTATTAAAGGTAAATCTTCAGCACAGTGCAAGGGCTATTTAGAAGATGGAACTGAAGTGTTTTAAATATCAACAGTAAGAGCGAAAAGACTACTTGGTCTTTATAGTAACTGCGTGCAACCTTTTAGGGTCACAGCTAAATTTAACCCCCGACGGATAAAAAGGAGTGCTATAAGTTTGACGTGTCTGTATCTGTGTGTGTGTCCGTCTGTGGCGTCATAACTTTTAACAGATAGACTGATTTTATCGTATATTTTTTTATAATTTTTGTATAAATTAATAACTAAATAATAATAATTATTAACTTACTTAAATAATTCTCTTAACTTTATCAATTACGATTCCATTTTTTCTGTTTGTGATGCTTTCATCATAATTTCTTCTTATTAATTACAAAACTTATAAGATTTGGGAAACAACTAAGACGTTGATCATACTGACGGAGTAGTATAAGGAAGTAATCTAAAACATTTTTTTGCAAAAACAGAGTTCATAAAATTTTAAACTAAAAAGGGACAGCAAAACAAATCATTTGTTTTTTTGTCCGTCTGTCTATTTGTCTGTCTGTCTTTCTATCTGTATTATGACTGAGATTCACGCCATATCTGCTAAACCTATCGTAATGAAATTTTGCTGTCAGGTATCTTATGGTCCAAGAAAGGTTATGAAAAACTTTCTATACCCTTCATGAAAATTGGGTATTTCCAATTTTCTAATAAAAAAAAATGTTGCTCGGGATTGGAAATATGCCCGATTGGCGGTAGGCTTGCCACCTATTACATTGTGGGACTTAGTGTCTTTGGCTAATCGTAGATGACCTGGTTGTGCCTCTGCCTACCACTTCGGGGATATGGGCGTGAAGATACTTTTTTTAAATAATTTGCTTAGGTACTTTGGGGTTTCATCAATTTGTGTAATTTGTCCAGGGATATTAATTTATTTATTGAAAACATCTATTTGTGAACTACTAGAACTACTTCACGTAGTTTACTCTAGACAGGGCTATTTTTTTTACATTTCAAAATTTTTTGTTCTTATAATTATGTAATGAAGACAAAAAACAATGTCATAAATAGCAATTGAATCATTCATTTTACTAACATGTTAAAATGCCTAAATAGTTTTGCAACGTTTTTTTAACACTCTTATTTCGCAAATAAATATTTTTCATTTTATATCGCAAACTTTAAAGGGATTTTTAAAACGTATACATAGTATATAATACATATTAAAAAATATATTTTATTTGGATTTGCCATTTGTAGATATTTTTGTAAATTCCTGGTATGATGTAGAAAGTTCTTAAATGTGCCCAATAAGACCACTGCGCCGTGCCTTATTTGGCCGTAGTTGCGGTCATATTTTTATTATCTGTGGTGTGTTTTGAACAGTTCGAACTTATTCATACCTCATATTCAGACTCCAACGAGTTTATTTATTATAGTTTTTCATTGAAACGCTTTAGTTCTTTAACTAAAAAATTAAAATATAAAGAGTACTAAAGATATTATCCTCCAAACATACTCCTACTAACTGATGCCTGCGAAATAAAATTATCAAGTCATTTTAAGTGTTAACTTTATGTATTCTATTATTTGTAAATTATTTTTATTTGAGATATCCCTTACTTGTAGCATTCATTTTTAACATTTCAAAGTTGTTCATAGTAGTATTAGTATTAAAAACAGAGTTCAAAAGTGCAGGACCTCGAAGATATTGAATTATAATAGATATTGATTTGAATTATATCTATACTTTGTCAAGTAATATGTGTTTAAAACAATACGAAAAACACGATATTATAAAAGTATTTTATTAAATGATATCATATTCATGATAGACACAACGATGAGTAATAAAATGAAGAAAAAAATAACATACTAATTCATTTTTTATGTTATTTTGGATTTTGTGTTACTTCATAAATGATTTTTAACTCGCTAATGTCCACGAAATCGCATGCTTGATGTTTGTCTCAAACACAATAATTAGTGGTACCAGGAATAAAGACACAGTAGAGAAACATAGGGCTAGTGAGGCAATATTTTTTTTAATGTAATTTCGGGGTTTCTGCGATTTCAATTATGTTTTTATATCGTAAACACCTATAAACAAGTGATATCCTTTGAAATATTTATGTTAAGATTAGCATCAAATGAATATTTGAAAAAATAACAGCATAAAAAAACACACGACTCCTGAGATGTTTAAATTTTGCACGTCACTTGGTTTTTCTGTAGCTTCAAAAATATTTTCATCTCACAAACGCCCGGAAAGTCACATTCTTCGTTTATACAGACTGACTGGTGAGATACCTTCAATACTTATGGTGAGTACTCGGTACTCGATTCTCGTTAACTTGATATAAAAAAAAGCTTAATTTTTTATCGAAATATCTCTAAAAATAAGTGAAATTTGGATATTATACTCCGTCACGTGCGGCGCGGCACACGACACGCCGCCGCCACCCCCGCCCTCCATCCCGCTGCCGCGATGTCCGCGCGGTGTCCAATGAAGAACACAAAAGGGTCAAAATCTTGCTTTCGTATATACCTAGCATCGAAGCGTAGATCACGTACTTATCATTACTTTTTATTTCACTTAAATGCATGCAGTAGTTCCGAAGTTATAACGACGAGAAGTTTAAGCTCTTTTTTGAATTGCTCAGATTTCGCGCGCTCTTGCTATGACGTCACACCCTTGTTCGGCCCGAGCTCGCGGCACGGGCGTACGGCGGCGTTTGCTTTGGTGATAAGTACGCAACAAGCATCTTGTTTCATTTTGTTTCTATCGTCTTCAAGTCTAGGCTTGTATTTGAAAGAATTAATATAAACTATCTCTTACATACGATTACCTTCATTAAATTGAAACTATAGTGTGTGGAATGGAAGACGGATTTCTAAAAGGGCAGTCCGACAATCTGCCAAGAGTGGATAGTTGTAATGTAATGTATGTTAATAATTAATATAAACCGGAATAAAAACCGTGAACTAAGAATGTTTAATATATATTGAGTCACTTAAAATGTAGTCTTTTTATGCTTATGATACTGAAAGGCAAACAAATTGAATTGAAGCACTGAGGCACTATACAGTATTTTTTTGCCATTTTACCACATAAAAATTTTATAGTTTAGTTTTTTACAGCGTAGCAGCGGCGTACGAGCGAGCACTTGACTCTTTACATTGATGAATAACCAAGGGTGTGACGTCAGCGCCTAGTGAGCTCCCGCCCGCGTTTTTAACAATCTCCGGCCGTAAATACGAACTTTAATCGTTAATATCTCAGTAATTTTTTAAGATATGAAAATACTAAAAATACTGTTTTTCTTGTGATTTTTTGTAGATTTATTTGGCATATAAAGTAAAAAAACGTTTGTCGGGTCCATTATTCCGCAGTTAAATACTGGACTCTCGGTGTACTGTGTACGAAGTTTACTAAGAAGTTATTTAGTATTTCGTTTTTATGTTATTTTATTTCATGATATATGTTCGCATACTATCACGTCCTCAAATATTGAAGGTATCTCACCAGTCATCCTGTATACTTATTGTCTGATTACACTTCTGGGATAATTGTTCATTTTTGACACATTTTAATTTTCTAGTACAATTAAACGTAACGCATATAAAATCAGCCATAAAGTTATATATAGCTGTTTTTTATATTTTTTAAAAACATTTTTTTCTTAGTTTGTTGTGGTACCAACCATAAGTTTTTATTTTATTTCGTAGTTAAATTTAAGTTTTATTAGGAAATACAGGTAAAATATGTTTCGTGAAGTTCATTGACCCCACGAAAAAAAAACCCAAAATTACAGTAGTGCTACAATGAAGTATTTATTCCTAGGTAGATATTTCAATATTACATACAATAATACCCATTATAACCATGCAATAAATGATGATTATGATTGTAACCAGGGAATTTTTTGCGTTTATGCTGCTTTTTATCTCATTGTAAGACTTATTTTGATGAAGTAGTTTTATTTCAGAATCAAGGGTTTTCTTCTCCTTCGTATGGTGTCAAGATATTTTCGAAGTGATTGACACAAGTTGTTGCCTTTTGCATGAGATGTTCACATAGGTTATAGTCCTTGTTTCCAGGGAGATTGTTTCTTCTCCTGATTGGCTAGGTTTGGAAAAGTGATTGTTTACGATAAATAGAGTCGAAGTTATTTAAAATAGTTTACATTTAATCATGTATAAAATATTAAAACATGTTTATATTTTTAAATAAATGCATCTAATTATTTAATTATTTTATATATACATTAAAGTATTTGCACAGCGCAATGTGATAGTAGAATATGTTGAAATGCTTAAATAATTTTGTGACATGTTTTAACACACATATTCCGCAAATAAATATATTTCATTTTATGGATATTTTCCAATTTCTTATATGAAAGATTGACAAACCAGATATACAATGCGAATGTGGATGGACGTAGGTACCCGGGGAGACCAAGGTTGAGATTCCACGATCAGATCGCTCGAATATGATCCGAGGGTAGAGTCAAGACTCAAGAGTCTCCGAAACTGGCGTGTTTGTATGAAAAGGGTAATGAATGTGATAGAAGCCAGCCAGATCTGTCAGGATCGTGAGCTTTGGCATTCGATACTCTCTGCCCCACCCCATGGACAGTAATAACAATACCCCTGAACTAGTTACACAAATTGAATCTAACCCCAAAGTAGGCAAATTATATGCTTGCGTTATGCTCTTCATAGAAATATTTAAATAGACTAGTGGTCGCCCGTTGGTCGAAATTCGACAATAATGTCTTGTTGATAAGAACGCCATCTTCATTTCTCAAGACCAACTACTTTGTTTCCAAACTGTATGGTGCGCCATCTGTGATCTTTTATCGTTATTATCAATATACATTTTGCTTGTGAATGTCAAATGTATGGTAGTGTGGATAATGTTTTATTTATTGATTTAATGTACTTAATAAGCATTATAATTTACAAATATTAGCGTTCTGCACTGAAAAAATATGTCAAATTTTAAGCTCCTGCGTCCGCGCAATTTTCGTAAAAAGGGGTCCAAAGTTATGGCATCACGTTTTAATATACAGACTGACTGGTGAGATACCTTTAATATTTATGGAGAGTACTCGGTACTCGATTCTCTCGATTGATATAAAAAATAGAAGCTTATTTTTTTATCGAAATATCTCTAAAAATAAGTGAAATTTGGATATTATATTCCGTCACGTGCGGCGCGGCACACGACACGCCGCCGCCACCCCCGCCCTCCATCCCGCTACCGCGGTGTCCAATTATTCCGCAGTGAAATACTGGACTCTCAGTGTACTGTGTACGAAGTTTACTAAGAAGTTATTTAATATTTCGTTTTTATGTTATTTTATTTCATGATATTCGCATACTATCACGTCCTCAAATATTGAAGGTATCTCACCAGTCATCCTGTATAGATAGATACCAGAATAAATTTAATAAGCACCCAGACCCGGAAATGCAGACATCTAAGGGCCCCCGCGCATTTGGCATTGGCAATGTCTAAAAAGACTTTTTACGAGATCTTGAACATACTAAAACCACATCCTTACACTCAAAACTCACGCGGCCACTGCGACAAGTGCGCGCACACTAAACGTATTTCATACAAATTATCGTATCTCGTTGGCCAAATGGCCGCATGTTGGGTCGCAGTGTTTTTGTTGGTCGCGCGGCCAATACGTGGCCGCCATCGGCTGGCCGCATAATGCGCGCACTTCCATTTAACTTGTAGTGATTTGTAGCCGTCTAAATGCGCGGGGCCCTAAATATTCATCATACAAATGCCTGCCCCCGTCGGAAATAGAACCCAAGCCTCGCGGTTGGTTAGTGTAGTTAGGCGTGTACGCTAGCCACTCGACCAACGAAGGAAGGGACTTGGCGTGAAGATATGTATTTATGTATGTTTTTTCAATTGAGACAATAATCTTTTGCTTTTGCGACTTTTGCGATTGCTTTGAGACCGAAGCTGCAAGCCAGTAAAATGTAAAGTAATAAAATAAAGGCTAAGTACTTGCCTACACTCACCGATCCTTAGCTTTGAACATGATATTTATAGCTAGCTTCAAGCTTTCTATAGTCACAACTTGGGGCAAGCACTTTTCTAATGATGGGCATAACAGTGCATGGTACTTGGATATGGGACTCACATTCACTAGTACTGTGTTAACATCATCTGCAAGACAAAAAAAATGTTAAGTATTATATTATAATATCATGCTCGACTTTCGTACAACACACATTTGCTCATCCATTAACAAATGTTTCTCGGCTACGGCCGTCTTAAGACGGGCGTAGATAAGACGCTCGTATATTTTGTCAAGTGAATTAATAAGACTGATCGGGCGGTTCTGTGAATTTATTATATAAGACATTATATTAATAGGCGTTATCAACAAGGTTGCGCGATTCTAAACTACATAGCGCCATCTCTTCACTATTTTTCTTGACTCTTAACTATTATTTTAAGCGACGTTGTTACAGCACATATTAAAAAAAACTACTTACTAGACCTCGTTCAACCAATTTCCGGTGGAAGTTTATACAGTAACATATATCATACATATTTTTGAGTTTTATCATTCTCTTAAATTAGAAGTTATAAGAGCACATTTTACCACTTTGGTTGTTTCTCTAGCGCAAACTATTTAGTTTAGAAAAAAAAAATTATAGAAACTTGAATATCATTTTTGAAGACCTATAAATAGATACCCCACAGTTATAATTTGATAAAAAAAATTAGTTTCAGTAATGTAAAATTACGGGGAACTCCCAAAGGACAATGGCAGATCTCCATAGTGACAATTGTCTGGATTCAAATTGAAGCGTCCCGTATAAGAAAAATGTGTCTAAGTTTCAGTAATAGTACCTGAGTCTACAAGCTAGTTTATTTTCATTCGAGAAAGCCGAAAAAAAAAGATATCGGAGTTTGAAATGTTTTGATTTTAAGGCTATGAATAAACAAATTCATGTTCTGTGTCATTATCACATGACGTATTAATATGGTTGATTAACATTAAATCAAACATATCATGAATAAATAACAAATAAAATGAAGTAAACATAATTTTACTCTTTTTTTACTACATATTACGAAGTTTGATTTCAAATCTGGTTTGCATGTTAATTTCCACATTTATTTTATTATAGGCTGTATATAATATTACGCTATACTACTTGGCGGTATGAATAATGTGCCGTGGTGAAGAGTTTTTCAGTAATTTTAATCTAAAGTTCAGAATCATCACAATATCACGCAAAAGTATTCTGTAGCACAGATTAATGTAAATGACAAATGTGTTCTGTAGCATCTAACCACAGAACTACATCTAACTGTCAAACTGTTACTGTCAAAAACGATAGTAGCGCTATGACATTAGACTCGATTAAAAGTAAAATCGATTAAACATTAAACTGATTTGATGATCCGATATACCATATTTATTGGATTTTAATATTGTAATATTGATATCGATGCTAAACATGAATTAATTAAGTTCAATTAAGCGTATTTTAAAACCACAACCAACACTAATCTTCAATTGTATCGATTATTTATTTCATAATCGATACAATCGGTTCATACTATTTGTATTTGTAAGTGTCACACCACTATTGACAATTGAAGTTTAATGTACCTACTTTGTAATCAGTTGATATCAAAGAGTAAAGTAAAAAAAAAGGTTGATATGCTTTTTATATCATAAATAAACTCCGGCTTTTAAGAAAAAAGTTGAAAACATGAAAATTTGTTAAAAAATAATTCGACTTGATTTAGTGAAATCTATGGACGCTAACACAAACTCAGACATTTTTCTGCCATTATCCTTTATTGTTATTTTTGTATTTCTGCTTGAAAATCTTAATCTGTTCACATAATAGGTCTACTTAAATAGTTTAGAAAAAAAATGGCTGTGACATACGGACGAGCAGGCAGATATGAAGAATATATAAGGATTCGGTTTTCTAGTCATATAAGGAACCATAAAAATTAAGTCATGTGTAGAATTAGAATATTTGATTCCAGCCACAGGCTGTGAATTTCATGATTTTTTCATGGCTATACTAACTTGTATCCACTCACCTCTATCAATCAGTTTAAATTTAAACATAATTTCATTATGAGATACTTTTGTGAAATTGAATTTATTTTTATCAAATGGAAGACTCATATTGTCAATTTGTGCTGGTTTCCGACGCTTTGTACCTCTATCTGAATTAAGCTGAAATAAAATGAATGATAAGTAATCCTAAAAAACCTCCCATGAAATCTATCCTTAATATAGATAAGAAGTAAGATCTATTTCGATCATGTCAGCTTTCAAACAAAAAGAAACTAATCAAAATCATTCCATTAGTTTTGGAGTTACAATGACAGAGGCATGACATGACAGATGACACACACTGAAATCTCTCTATTTCATTTGGAGGTAAAAAATATTAGTCGCTTAGTTTAATAGATATTCTGCATTCGGTTTTCTAAGTCAATTCAGGTTATCGGCATTTAAAAACAAAAGACAGGTCTTGGTTATTGATGTGTTACATCCCCAACATAGTGATAAACCGCTGATTCTGAGCTGTCGCCATTACACGTGTTTCAGCCAATATTTCAGATTAGCATGTTATTAAATTTGTTTGATACATACATGCAAATTATCAAATCCATTTACAGAAAGCTCATAAGAGTTTCAAGCTGGAATCGAAAAGTGATCATTTTCATATAAACAGAGTAGTAGTAAGGAAAGGGTATCCATTTTCTCCTAAGTTATTCAATGCTGTGCTTGAAACCATATTCAGAAAGATATAACGGGATTGTTATGGTACTAACCTCAATGGAAGCTACCTAAAACATATAAGCAGCAGAAGCGAGCAGTCAAGTTGGGTTAGATATGAAAACAACTAAAACAAAGTTAATGACTAATTCCTTAGAAAAGGATGTAGAAGTAGGGACAAAAAGTTGGAATATGTGAAAGAATATGCTTACCTAGAACTAATGGAATAGTAGGGGACCACAGACACAATGTCCAAAGAGATAAATAAAAGAATAGCTTGTGGGTGACAGAAATATTGGTTCCTTAGAAAAATGTAAAGATCTAAGCTCAAACACAAAGAGAGAGACTTTTAATACTTATATTCTACCCTGCGTGATATATGGTTGATTTATACCATCTCTCAATAATTGTTGTTCTTGATAAAGCACACCAAACTTTATTCCTATGGCAAATTTTTAATGTACATGGATGCTAAATGCCTAATCTTTAGTCAAGACCTTCCGTGTAAGGAAGCCACCAACCATCAGCTGACACAACAAACAAGATGATTCCAGCAAAATGTTATCATCAATCAAGATTTAGAAGAACTGTGTCGACCCATGAAGATTTATTTGACAATAGAAGCTACGGAGCTATTGACACTGTACCTTTGTATTTCCTCAACTAAAAAACCTAAGTTGAGTTGAGGTGTCTTTGACAAAATCTGTATCACTTTCTGCAAGATACCTATTAACTATTCGAGCTGAATGCTCTTCACAAACCATCATTATCACTAACATCAACGAGACACAAAGCCAGCCACTGAAAATTACTTAAGTCTTGCACAAATAAATAAATATCCATGAACAAGTGACACATATTAAGTCTAACCCCAATGTAAGCAAATTATATGCTTGTGTTATGGGTGCCAGTCAACAATATAATGCATAGAAATACTTAAATAGATACCAGAATAAATTAATAAATAAACACACAGACCGGGAAAGATCTAAATGTTCATCACACGAATGCCTATCCCCCGTCGCGAATCGAACCCGAGCGTAATGGTTGGTCAGTGTAGTCAGGCATGTTTGCTAGCCACTCGACCTACGAACTTTGAAATATATGAAATTTCTTATACAGCCCTCTATCAATCTCAAGACCTTACAATACTTAGAATACAATATTTTAGTTCGAAACCGAATTCAGTTACACCATATAGACACAGCATCATTATATCATAGGACAATACTACATCTTATTTTGTTGGGAGTTAGCATACTTGGTCTGAGTTTAAGCAACGTAAGAAGGGACACATTATGAATGCATATCTCTCTGTATAGATCAGAACACAGGCAACAGTATCAGCAACATTCTGACTAAATATTCTCAAACAATAATTGCTGCTCTATGGCTATGAATGACAATATTTAAGGTCTTCATTGGTACTGTAA
Source organism: Calephelis nemesis (assembly GCA_002245505.1). NCBI lineage: Eukaryota > Metazoa > Arthropoda > Insecta > Lepidoptera > Riodinidae > Calephelis > Calephelis nemesis. Next base: position 130,991 of record NJDD01001941.1, on the reverse strand, counting down.
TATATTTTAATAATGTATTTGTCATCCAATAGTTGCTTTTACAATTGTTAACTACTATCATATTAGTTTTAATTTAAAATGTAACTGAATCATTTAAATAAATTTTCAGTAAAAAAATTTAGGAAGGATCTAACCTGTACTGCTGATGTAACATAATTGACGTAAACAAAGCGATTATAGAGTAACATAATCAATAAATCAGAAATGTAAAAGGCGTTAGTTTAAGTTGTTTAATAAGATAGAACCAGGTGATAACAAAAGTTTAGGATAAATAATCTAAAAAGGCCTACCTGTAGTAAATATTTTCCATTTATCAATCTTTCTTTAACATTATTGATTTTGTAGCGAAAGATACCTTCCGTATTGTAAATTTCATCCCATTTACACATTAATATTTCCATGAAATTTTCAGTATCAATTAAAAACATGCACCTGTCGTAAAAAATAAACATGATCAAAGAATATAAATACTCTTTAACAAGAGAACATGATTGTCACCACAGACAAATTAGAGTACTACGTACCAATTAGAGTACTACGTACAGACTGCCATCTGGGGAACAAATATTTTTGCCGTTACGGGACCAAGCTAATCATACCTGACAGTTACTTTTGTATCATAAAGTATATTAATATATAGGAATAGAGTAAGCAGTATATGCAGCTGTCAACGAAAATGAAACAGTAGCGCCATGCCACATCGCGTTCGAGAACAAAATATTTAATATCTAGATGTATGGTATAACCTCTATATAGGTTCTTTATGAGGACTTCAGATTTAATTTTTGTGACAATAAAATATGACTGTAATTTGTTTATAAAAAAATTAGTGATTATCAAATTAAATCATTTTTATTGTCACTGGGAGCGCTGCATGGGGATGAAAATAAAACAGGTTTCTCTGTAATTTATTTAATGTTTTGTTTATTTCCCTTATATCTTCATTATTTCCCTCTTGTTGTAAAGTTGAATTTTATTTACTCCAGGCTCTATCTTTTCCTTTGACCACATCTTTGTCTAAATCTAATCCAGCGAAGAACCCAGCCATGGTTGTTTGACATCTTTTTTTGTAAAACCTCTCATTCACCGAGTCATACAAGGTGTGAAATA